>JASDQU011026765.1:4502-28762 GCA_032191745.1 Picea mariana
TTGACATTGTATGACATTATAGATGGAGGAGGAACATAATAAGGTGAAGGGGTTTTGTGAGTTATTTTGTGTTCCATAGCTAGAGGAAGGGTAAAGCCTTGTCTAGTATAGGACTCTCAAATAAGACAACTTCATAGAAAAAAAATAGATAATAACTTAGAAATGAATTTAAGGATTAGTGCCTTTTCCATGGTAGTGATGTGGAGATGGACTGAAAGTTTGGTGAATATATCAATTTAGTGTTGGATGGTTTGACCTGTAGTTTGGCATAGTTGCAACCATTGGTACTTCAAATCTTGCAAGTACCTCAGAGGGTAAAAGCACCTTAGAAGTACTTGGAAAAATGAATCCAAAGTGTTAATGAACTTAGAAGTTGAATTGATAGAGGGTGTTGTCTCAACTTTGCAGTGGGATTGCCACCATGCTAGGGCTCCACCATCGAGCTAGTATTCTACGAGGCACAAACATTGATATAATTTAAAATAGGTAGTGAAACTGTGAATCCATGAGTCTAGAAGCTCCCCTTACATTTGTCCCTCATATTTGGGCAAATAAATGTATGTGGCCAACTAGAAAATAAGAGTGGTAGCATGAATTTGTTGGCATAACTCTTGTATTGCATGAGAATGGGATGATTTATCATTCCCTAAATAAGGGACATGATGTGGAGGGATTATTCAAGAGTGTGAGAAGGATTCCAAAGGCTATGGTTGGCAAGATCAAGGTGTAAGGTAACATTCATACAATTGCTTGCTTGCTTTGGATATAATACTGTTACACAGTGAAATAGAGAGCTATGCTATGTAATTTATGCCTCTTTAATGAAAAAGTATACTGCTATGATGATGAATGTGTGGCACTCCAAAGGATGGTGAAATGGTGCCAATGAGATGGAGTTCCCACTTCATATTGGGAGGACAACCAAGGTGACGCAATTGGGTTGAGTGCCTTCATTGTGCATGGATAACGGTGTATGTGCTAGGGGAAATGACACATAACATTTTATTCGTGGGAAAACTAGGAAGATTTTCTAAAGAGCATTTATCATGTATGTATAGTGAAACGAGATAATAATCTAATGATGGGTTTAGGGAAACCAGATAATAATCTAATGATGGGTTTGTTATGCAGGAAAAACTATGAGCACCCAACGAAAACAAGCCAACTCCAACTCATGTGGTGGAATGTTGCAGAGAAATTATCTCCAACAGTTCGGATTCTAAACTCATGCAATAGCTAAAACATACATCGTCGAAGCCATAGGAGACCTGGGTAATTCAGAAAACTGTTTGACGTGGAAGCCAAAACAGTTACTGAGCAAAACTAGTTTGTTCAACATCACAGGATTCGTACAATGGAATACCACAATAAGCCAAATTCTCAAAATAATCTTCGCTAATTACCATCCATCGACTTATATAAAAGTGACAATCTCCATGAGAGCGTTTAGCTATTTAGGGTGTGGTTGGAAAAGGAGAAAAAATGTTTTCCTCCGAGCAATAGATATCTTGATCTGAGATTCTTCTCCACAAGATAGATTCCTATAATATAACAGTAACCCTCGTGAGCCAATGAATTTGGAGAGATGAATACCATGAACACGCGGATGAGAACACTACAGGGACCTGAAGTGCAATTATCAAAGGTGGTTGAGTTGAAAACCCTAGATAATGTGGCCTTGAGGGAAAAATTATCCATTGAGGGCCGAACCACCTAAAAAGTGAAAAACTGGTATGAGCATCCACACTCAAATCACTATCTAAAATCTACGTACTTTAATAGTACCACAGTGGGGCTGTGACTACTATTGAAATGATCAACTGCAGGAAGAACAACCTCAAACAACTGGGAAACCACTTTAAACAAGGGATCATCGGGCATGTATTTCAAGGCAAATTCCCTTTAGCATGTGTATCTTGGATTTGTTTTCTGTCAGATCTCATGCTGAAAACCTAGAATAACCTGTCGATTTTCAAATGTCTACCAAACATATTCCTTGAGTTGATCGGTGGTTATGTCTGTGCCAACTTTCACAACATAAAACTTCCCGATTTGCTAAATTATGGAGAGGGCTAGCCAAGACATTCATACTAGCTGCAATTGCAAGTGAACTTCCAAGTATATGAACTCTATGAGCACTCATGCTGCCTCCCTCATAATCACTTTTTAAATCCTTCTATAAATGTAAGAAGCTATAATAGGAAGCTCAGCTATCAGATTAAGTGAGTCCTCTTATGTTTAGCTCCTACCACTTTGTTGTGGCATGAGCTAGTGATAACTCTTATGATAAACTTGACTTAGTGAAAGAGTCAAAGTTGTTAGGCCAACATTGATGGTTTTGGGCACATGGTATTGGTCACATGTGGTATTGAACTTGTGTATTACATTTAATAAAATCCTATAAAAGGCTAGTGATACTCCATTGTAATAGGTCAAGGATTGAGGGGTAAAGGTTCACTTGGAGGGGGCGAGGAGTTTGGCTAGCTTGGCACGGTTTGGCCAATTTATTGTTGGCTAGTTTTTTTGAGGATAAATCTTGTGTTATTTATGTGTGCATGTTGTTACGTTATTGGAATTATTTTTCTCTCATGATTTATTTCTTAATAGTGACGATGATGAAAAGAAACATGCGGCTTCTAAAGTACAGACCTAGGGTTTAAATCCCCAAGGGGACATTGAAGGCTTCAAAACTAAGATTCGAAGAGCACCAAGTTTTGGCTTAGAGTGTGCAAAGGATATATGGCTTGGATGCTTGGATCTCATGGATGGATATGTGAGGTGTGGTTGGATCTATTGTTTGGTTGTAGCTCTACAAAGAAGCGAGCATCAAAAGATGGAGGAATGGAAAGGTGAGAGGATGGATGCACAAGTATTGAGATAGAAACAATGATAAATGAATAATTAAATATTTTACTTTAGAGATGAATTTTATTACATGTAAATGGGCATACGACTGTAAGACCTAGTTAGGCATGCATACCCCAGATTTTGAGTTTCAATGGTAAAGTCTAGACGTAGACCTATGTGATAGGGGGGAGAATGCAAGATTCTTGGATACCTAGAATTTGAGGGAGATTTAGTCGGATTTGGTCATGGGAAACCCCAAGTTAAGATTAAAGGGGGGAATTTAAATATAAACTTGATTCAGTGAAAGAGTCAAATTTGTTAGGTCAAGGGTGGTGGTTTATGGCACATGGTATTGATGACCCGTGGTACTGAGCCTGTGGATTACATGTAATGAAAACGTTTAAAAGGATGGCGATACACCATTGTAACGTGTCAAGAGTTGAGTAGTGAATGCTCACTTGTCCGAGCCAGGAGATTGGCCAGCTTGTGGTTGGGTTTGGCCGAAGGAAATAATAGATCTATTGTTGGCTGTTTTTTTAGGATAAATATCATGTGATTATGTGTGCATGTTGTTATGATTTGAAATATAATTTTTCTTTCATATTTTAATTTCATAACAACTAGTATCAGAGTGAAGTTAGTTGTTGCATGATACTATCATGAAGTTCGAGTCGTGGTTTGGCTCCATGGAGAGTGTTTTGACGCAAGAAACCATGAAGAGAACCATTTCCATTGGGATGAATGAATGTGAAAGACCATGGACAACAAGAGTTCTATTGTGGATGTCTATGCCAAGTTTGATAGTTTCGAAGATGCACACAAAGTGTTTGACATAATGTGTAAACGAGATGTTGCATAGGTATCAAAAGAAATGCAAGAAGCAACTGGAAGTCAAAGCAATGGAAAGGTGAGAGGATGGCGGCATAAGTGCCAGGATGTAATGGCAAGATAAGAGGATGGAGACATAAGTGTCAGGAAAGAAACAATGAAAAATGAATAAAGAAAAAAATTTGATGGAGTTGAATGTAAGTGGGCATACAACTCTAAGACCTGGTTAGGAATACATACCCTAGGTTTGAAAGCTCACTGGTAAAGTCTAGATGTAGACCTAGGTGATAGGGGGGAGCATGTGGGATTCACAGATACCCTAATTTTGAGGGAGGTTTGGCCAGATTTGTTCATGGGAAATCTCAAGTCAATTTTAAAGGGGGAAATGTTAGGATAAACTTGACTCAGTGAAAGACTCAAAGTTGTTAAGTCAAGAGTGGTGGTTTCGGGCACATGATATTGGTGACCCATGGTATTGAGCCCATGGATTACATGTAATGAAAGTCAATAAAAGGATAATGATACTCCATTGTAATGGGTCAAGAATTGGGCGGCGAAGGCTCACTTGGTCGGGGCCAGGAGTTTGGTTGGCTTGGCTAGGTTTGGACAAGAGAAATAATAGATCCTTTGTTGGTTGGTTTTCCCCTTTTGGGTTTTCTAGGATAAATATTGTGTGATTTATGTGTGCATTGTAACGTACCCATCCTCTAATCTTAGCATCGCTACTACAAAAATGAATTAGCCTTCTGAAACGAAAAATTTAAAAATGCCCCATACATAAAAATAAAACCAACGAAAACATGCATCTTATCGTCATTTATAAAAACCATGAATGTAACTATTCAAGAAAATAACAAACACACAACATTCATATAAACCATTTGCAGAACATAATAAACATAATTTAACATAACAAAGAACTTATCTGTTTATAAAAATTAACCAATTGGATACGTACAAAGGATGAACCTCCCAGTCATATGCATTGTTGTTCATCTTCTATCAATAGCACGACACCCCTGAGATGAGCCTGTGAATCCATAAGGAGGTCTGTCCCTCTTGGTTGTCTACTCTCCACACTTAACAACCCATAACCTAGGTTCTACTCCAACAACAATTTCAATCCATCAGCGCTCTTCTCCACAACTTGCACAATTCAGGGAATGTATCCCCTTCATTGCCCACAGTCCCTCAGGTTGTACCATTCATTTATCAAGGCTTCTAGTGCACTCGATTAGATAGGAATCTCTCAGTTGGGGACTCTAGGAACTCCAAGCAGCCTTAGAAGTTTTCACAACACCCTTCACAAGGCTCTTGATCCATTTCCTCAAAAGGAAACACACTACAAGTTTACATTTTATTTTTATAGACACACATGCCACATTTTGAGCATAAAACATAGCCCAACAATGAATTCCTTCAAGCACAACATGGTTAGTTCTCTTCCTATCACAAAACTCTTTTCTTGCTGCCTAAAAAATGCATGTAAAAATTGTCCTCCTTTCCCATACAAATTTCCTTGTTCTCTCTTTCTTAATTGACTCTCACTCTTCGCAAAGATGATTATACTTCAGACCCATACTTTGGGATGTGACTTCTCACACCCACCCTCTTACATGAATTCAATGATTGGCTTTGGGAACACTCGACATCAAAATAGAAGGTTTATACACAATGATAATAAAATTCAGGAATGTGGGTTTGGATGAATATCCATGAATGAAACCCCCTTTATCCCCCTCTCTTGTGGAATCATAACCCCCCATCATTATCGGCTCTCATATCACAACCAATTATTATTATTTTATTAATCATTTCAATTTACATAATACATAGTTTGGCCCCTAGCCATATTAATAAATATGAGTTTTTCTGCCCAACATATCGGCTCACTAGCCTAATTCACCTTTATACAATTAAGTTATAATTTACAAGGACTAAAACTAAGGATCTTACATGCATGTTGCTATGTTATTGGAATTTTTATTTCTCTCGCATTTTTATTTCCCGAGAATAACACCGAGAATCAAGCCATAGAGAGTGCACCATTGATTATTTTTCTACATAATCTATCACCAATTTAGGATATTTAGTCCGATAAGTATTATAATAACTTTCTCCATAATGATTGATAATATATTGATCCCAACTAGATAGAGGTGCTATATGATTTGCAGAAACTAATCCAGAGTAGTAGACCTTTTATACCAATATCACAGTTTTGTACCAATAGTGATATGTGTTTGAGTGCCTTTTGTAGTCAAAGAAGAGAGTGTGAGGAGTGCGTATTAGTATAGAGGGGAGAAAACATATTCAAGGAGGGAGGGAGGGAGAGCGGTTGGGTGGGGGATATTTTTTAATATTGAGGAATTGGTAATTGGCTAGGATTATCTAGGCGAGGTTTATGTTCAAATATGAATGGTACCTAGCATGATACTTATGGCTTATCAAGAGTCGAGACATCTCAAGGTATTTGAGGGGCCTCTATACCAAGGGGTTTCTACCCTTCTAGCCTTATCACAATGGGCCAAAGTATCATCGAGGATTTCAACCCGAGTGGAAAGAGAGTACAAGACGTACCTCCCAACCATTTCAACAAACCACCTTAACACTATGATAGAATGAATTTGGAATGTAAAATATTAGAATTTTTTTATAGGACCACTATAGGGTGAGGTTGCAAGATAGAATGACTTTGATACCAAATGGTATGGCAAAAGATGTCTTACATCTCGAAGGTATTATTCATTTGGCTAAAGGCCTTTTTATAATTTTACAATGATTCCATGTAAACTAATTACCTACTTAAAATAAATAATATACTAATTGCACATAACTTTAATGCAGAAAAAAATGTTAAACAATAGAAATTCATGAAGCTCAAGAAATACAAATACACAACTATTATAACAAAATCTAACCAATTCCATTAGGAATATGCTCTCAAGAGGTGGTGAGACTTCTTGAAGGAATGAGATGAGTAAGGTCACCCTTGTTCCATATAAATGTCTCGTTAAAATTCAATATTAACCTTTTTGTCATCAATTATTTGTTTTGATCATTTAAAAATAAGAATTTTGAATTTCCTATTTGATAAATGGTAATGTTGAGATACATTTCATAATTATGGTGGTAATGCGTTTTCCTACTCAAAAGAAAATATAAATAATAAAATTTAATATATAGGTTGCGTGTCACCTATTTTTGGTGATATTTTGGTGAGGAAAGAGAGTTAAGGGAAATATTTATGAGAATAAAGAATAATAAGACAACATACAACAAAATAATAAGACAACATACAACAAAATAAAGAATAACAAGGGGAGTTGCGAAGCAACAAGTCCCTATCAAGAAGGCAGAAAGCATGTTTTTCGATGTTCAAGAAAATTGAGCTCAAGCATGTTCTTTGATGTTCATGAAAAACGAGCTCATGTGGGGGTTTCACCAATTGATCTCCATGCATATTTTAGTCACATAAATATGCTAAAATGCTGAACCTGGTGCATATTTTAGTCACATAAATATGTTAAAATGTTGAACCTGATGTAGCATAGTAGCAAACCCGTAGGTTGTTATGGACCTGTTGGATGTTCGAATCAAACGTCTTTATCAAATCCCCAAGACGAGACTCAATCATGCAACCATTTTTTCATCTGGGAATAAGTTATTATCATGGATTTCTTTGTTTCCATATTTTTATATTATACACAGTGATGTGATTATAATCGAAATTATAGTGTCTTCTTCGAAGTTCTTTGTCCCTCCATGCCTATTTATGTCTGTGCAAAACGACACTAAGAATCTAGATGTTTCGACCACAGACTTACAAGCAGCTTCAGGAAGTTTCAACAGTCTGATTCTGCTGAATCCCAGTCAATGTCATGTTCCTTCGCTATTTCTTTCATAAGTTTCAGCTTCACATGCCCACTAGGTGTTCTTATAGATAACTTCTTGATAATCTGAAAAGTTCAGAACAATATCGAAATAAATTCTTTAATAAATAATAATAACTAATTTTCTCTGAGATAAAGTAAACTACACTCACATGGATACATGGTATTTTTGCAAATCATCATTTGGATTCTGAAGACCCAAATGAGACAATGGCAAGCCAAGTACACTTAGTGATTTTCATTGGCATTGTGGCCTGTATTAAAAAAAAATTAAGCTTTTGTCAAAACTTGTAAATTAGTTTATGATCATGTCTATGTCTAGAGTAGTCTAAGTGTTTTTTTATTATTGAAAAAGAGTGCAAAATTCAATATCGCTAATAATTTGTAAATTAGTTTTTAGAGTTATTAGGTAGTTTTTACCCTATTTGATCAAGTTGAATAGACTAATAAAATTTGAAACTTTCTTGTAAGCAGTAACAAAGAGGAATCTCTTAGCCCAGCTCTGGCATCCAAGCATACAACAAGTCCATAATTTTCCTTTCAAAACAGATAAGTGGAGAATCTACACTGAAAGGAGTTTACTATATTTTATCTCTAACAAATTGAATGGTAGGGAAATCTTATCCCAAGATGTTTCTTCCCAATGTCCTCGTACAATGAACTCTGCGAATATGGTGATAACTATGCATATTTCAGTTCTTGGAATGGCAATGGCAATGGCACATTGATTTTCTCATGGAAGTCGTCGGCTGGATACCTGCTCGGAGGAGCGGGTCTGATGCTAACACTTATACTCTTTGCTCTCATTATTATCGAGTCTTGCAGCCGAGGGCGGACAAAATGAAGAGGCTTGCAGTTTGGTCCTAGTTTTTCTTGATGGCCTTCCAAATAACCACTCGCTTTACCGAATCTGGCTGGGTACCGCACCAAGAACAACCTTGACTAAATATTTACCGCTACGCCTCAAAGATCCGATAAGTCTCTTCGAAGTCGGGCTGCCCATTACGAATATAGTAACCTCCCTGCACGGTGGATAATGCCCAGTCGAAGTCGAGAAGACCCCATCGATAGCTTAGGTGAAGAAGCAGTTGATGAATCTATGATAAGGTTAACGGAGTAAATTAATCTTATAGTAAATAGTATTTTTTCATTAATTTGTAAAATTTTTAACTATGTACATATAATTCATAAAAAAAAATTAACCAGTAAGTGTGATTTTTTTTGCACATTCCAAATGGAAACGTAGATGAGCTCCGCAACATCCACGTAGCGTTTCTAATCTTTATTGCATGGAAAATAATATAAATATCACATATGTAACATTAATGATTTTCATTGCTGGCAATTATTATGAATGGAAATTGGGAAGTCAGACAGTGGACAAAATGATTTAGAGCATAGAAAGATGTTGCATGGGCAATAGAGATGAGCTCCCTGACACCGGATAAAGGTAGTTTAATCAGACCTGCGTGCTAAGGAATGTTGAGGTTAGATTCACTTATCGAAGTTGGTAAATTGTAGCATGGGTGGATTCTCAGGCCTGATTCACCGCTGACGAGCTCTTCTTAAACAAGATACTGGTTTAGAGTAAAACTTCCCTAGAAGAGTATCCTCCACATCACAGGTTCAAATCCCAGGAGGAGTGTAAGGTCTCCTAAGCCTACGACGCCGCAGTGTATTGTCTTCGTCTGCATCTTCACTATCCTGTCACCAGATTCAGCTCGCTCACCACTAGGTATGCCACCTTGGACCAACTACCTTCCATTTTGCCCCCTGAGCACCAAAAAACAAGAATGCCAATAATAATACTAAGGCGAGGGATAACTCTACATCGCTATAAATGGTGTCTGTAGAAATAAGCTAGCTAGCATTGTGGGAGAGTTTGTAGAAATAATGGAATCTTAAGCAATTATTCTGAGTCATATAGAAATATATAAATAATTGGTTGTGAAAGATTTTTTTTCTAAAAATGCTAAAAGATTCAATGCTTTTATCATCCTGGAAGTGAACTGTCTGTTGGCCTTATATTCATGTCAAAGCTCAGAGTCATGGCTGATGCCTACATCAAATATACACTATGTTTTATTTTTCAGCTTTCAGCTTTTAGATTAGTAAAAACTATATTTCAATGAATCATGGTGTGATAATACTTACAATATTATAGGATTTTTGGGCCGAGCAGAGAGGATTCTATTGTGGCTTCTCAGGAGGATACTGCAAAGGAGGGTATGGTATTATGCCTTCTAAGGAGGATACTGCAAAGGAGGGTACAGAGACAACTTGCAAGCTCCTGAAGACACGCAAAAATTCTGCAACATGCACTGAAAAGCTCCTGAAGATGCGCATCGAAGCAAGCTCCTGAAGAGGCACATTGAAGTAAAGTCTAAACCAAATGGAAAACCAGGGTTCAACCTCTCTTCACCAGGGTCCAAACACTAGACGTTCCAACTCTCCTTCAAGTGCTTAAAAATCCGTATGCTTATTCACTTGGCGTCCTCCATATTGATGGACACGAATTTTGCATGGACTCTATCTGTCATTGTCCACACGCAACAAATGGCTATGCAAGCAAAGACAATGCTATTATATATAATAATCATATGGTAAGGCCAAACATTAAATGTTAGTTGAATTAATGCTAACGTCAAGTCTAGCATTAATCAACCTCACCGTTATTCAGTGTAAACACGATAAATATATCATCAGTTTGCTAAAGTTTATTTCATAAAAATTGTAGTTTGCCTCGATCTGAGGCCAAATAAGACATCCAACTTCAAACATTGGCTAAAAAAATCAAATATGAACATGAAATGTGTATAAGTTGAAAAAAAATTGGTTAAAAGAACATAAAATCTTTGATTTGCGTGCAAATTTAATAGAAAATGTTGTGAATCGATTACTATAGTCCTATTGCCTCAAGGGCAGGGACTAATAAGACAACATAAAATAATAGGCATTATTAGTGGACAAAAAATAATAAGACAACATATAACAAAATATTGGTATTCGCATCATTTGATAAAATACTAAACATGGTAGTTATTATAGTGATCATATATCATATTCTATATGCATTAGCTCTTTGAGTTTAAAATAAGAAACATGGTAGTTATTATAGTGATCATATATCATATTTTATATGCATTATCTCTTTGATTTTAGTGAGTAATTCAAAGTTAATGAATACCAAAGTTATATATGCATTTTTTTAACCACTTTAATTTTTATTAAGATCAAATTTGTTCATAACTAAAGTTTTGTAAAGTCTTTTAGCTCATTCAAAGAAAATTATTGTGTGGAATGCTCATAAAAATGAAAATTTATGTTAGCTAAATATAATTTTCTGTAGCTTACAACTATGAATTACATACAAATTTAATTGTTGAATGTAACATTATCTAGATGCATCTACAACATGTTAAAAAAATATGAAATGTAAATATTAAACTCAATTTCAACATCATATAAATCAGTTTGATACGCATAATTAATGCACAACAAATAAACTCATAATACAAACAACAACAAGATAAAACACTTATCTTTTATAAACAATTGTGCAACCAATTACTTGGGACAAACGTTCCACCTAACCACAAACTTGTTGCTCCAAATATCAATAGCAAGTCACCCTTAAGCTTAGGCTAGTAATGCACAAGAGAGGGTGGTCTCTCACTATCCACTTAGCTCACAATTCTCACAACCCATTGGTATTCTCCTACAACTATCCCAATTTTCCACTAGCTCTCTTCCTCTCGACCTGCCCAACCTAAGGAATGTACCCCTTCATTGATCTCAGTCCCTTGAGCATATCATTCGTTTATCAAGGTCTCTTTGGAATAGGTAACCGAGAATCTCTTAGCTAATAACTCCAGGGAACTTGTTGCTAGTAAAAACTACTAGCAAACAATAACAAACACTTGATGTTACAATGCAACTCACACAAGAGTTCACTCCTTAAGCCTAACAACATGGTTCTTCAACATTCATCTAAAAAATGCTCCAAAAATGCTCCGACATGTTCTAGAATTTCCCTCCATGGATGTTCCAGCTCCAAGCTCTCTTTCTTTTTCTTTACTTATTGTTCATTCATAAAAGTTGATTGTGTAAAATTATTGTAGCTACCCATACGAATTTTCTCTCTTTTGGATTGCTTTCTTGACCCACACACTTCCCTAAGATGATTGTACTCATCCCCCCATGCTTTCAATAACTATGGGATGTGGCCACTCTCAACCACCCTCTTACATGCATTCAATGATTGGCTTTGGGAACACTCTATAAAAAATTAGAAGGTTCATATAACAATAGAAAATTTAAGAAAATGGGTTGAAATAATATACATGGGTAATTCCCCCTTGGACCCCCTCTTGACCATTCTCTTAGACCCTCCCCTCTCTTGTGTATTAATTCATCCCCCATCTCTGTTTGTCCCCTTAGCAACTAACATCACATTTTATTATTAGAATTCATAAATATAATTCGCATATTACATCGCTTGGTCGTAGAAACATATTATATCTACAATAGTCATTAATTAAATTGGGGATTATAGTAGGGATGTTACATTCCCCCTCCCATACAATTGTGCACCATCCTCGGTGAACACTATTTCGATATACATATATGAAAATTCACATCACAATACTTAGAAAATAAAATTATGTAATTTTACAACTCCAACAACAGTTCCAACCATAATCTTTTATTCCTATGAACTCGTTGACCCAAGGAATGCACCATTTGTTTATTAGGGATAACCCAAGGGATGTACCATCATTTTATCAGGGATATCCCAAGGAATGAACCATTCTTTTATTAGGGTCTCCAACATAGTTGGTTAGGACTCTGAGATGTGGTTTTAGAACTCTAACTACTCAAAATGGAGTCTTGCATTTTGTTTTCTTCAAAATTGTCAAAAATTTGCAGGAATTCTTCCCACATGTTTTCTTCATTCTCCCATGTAGCATCTTTAGGACCGTAGTAGGTCCATTGAACCTTTATCATCCCTATGTCTTTTTTCCTAAGCACTTTGAATTTATGGTCCAAGATGCATACCAGTTCCACCCGAAAATCTCCTCCGTGCTCCACCTAGATCATATTCCAATCAATTATGTGGTTAGGGTCAAGCACACGTTTCTTTAATATTGACACATGAAATAAATTATGCACTCTCATGGATGCTGACAAAGATAGCATGTATGAAATTGTCCCTATCTTTTCTAAGATTTCAAAAAGTCCACAATATCTTGCAGTCAACTTTGGGAAACTTCCTAATCTTAGCGAACTTATTTTCTCCTTCACTTTTAAAAACACATGTTCCCCCACATTAAAATATCTAAAGACTCTATTCTTGTTTTCATAACTTTTCTGCCTATCTTCGGTAGCCTTCAAATTCTGCTTGATATTTTACATCTGCTCTTCCATTTGTTTAAACAAATCTGGCCCAACAACTACTATCTCTGTTGGATTATCTCAACTTATTGGTGTGTTACACTCTCTTCCATACGATGCTTCAAATGGACTCATTTTCAATGAGTCTTGCTACCCATTATTGTAAGAAAATTCCACTAAGTAGATATAATCTTCCCACTTTGATGGTCGGTCCATCACATATAATGTAAGCATGTCCTCAATTATTCTGTTATTCCTCTCTATTTTCCCATCGGACTCTAGGTGATACACTGTATTGGGATTTAGATTTGTCCCAAAGCCTTTGAAAAAACCCTTCCAAAAATTTGAATTAAACTTTGGATCTCTGTTTGAAATTATTTCCTTAGGCACCCCATGTAGTCTTACAACTTCTTTTATATAAATTTATGCAATATTTGTTTCCTTGTGTGTCGCCTTCACTGGAATAAAATTTGCTTCCTTAGTCAATTTATCCACCACCACCATGATGGAATCATGTTGCTTCACTATTCTAGGAAACTTTGTAATAAAATCAACTGTAACTACTTCCCACTTCCATTCTAGAATGGGTAAGGGTTGCAATAACCCCATTGGATGCTTATGCTATGTCTTTACCTTATGGAATTCTAGACATATGGATATGTAATTAGCCACTTCCTTCTTCATTCTTAGACAAAAGCATTGGATTTTCACAACTGTAATTTTCTTCTGATATCCAGAGTGCCCAACATATGAAACATTATGCATTTCCTTCAAAACGACATTTTTTCATCTCATTGGAATTAGAAACATGTACTTTTCCTTTGTACATGAGAATTACATCTTCTTTTAGCCCATAATAAATAATTTTTTTCTCTAAATTATCTTGTTATAAGGTTTCTTTTACTTTTATATATTTCCGATCTAAATTTGCTACTGCAATAATTTTGTCTTTCATATCAGTCATGTACATGTTGATGGTTGCAACATGCACTTCATAAGCTATCCTTCTAAGTGCATCAACCACTTGATTTTCCTTGCCCTTTATATGCTTAATTTCAAAGTCATACTCACTTATAAATTCCAACCAACTAGTTTGTTTGGTATTTAATGTTGGATGCCTAAACAAATGCTTCAAATCACAATGGTCTACCCTTAGCTCTAATTTATTCCCCATAAGGTAATGTCTCCACACTTTTAATGCATGCACAATTGTTGCTAATTCTATATCATGGGTAGTGTAATTCTTCTCATGCTCTTTTAATTTTTTGGACTCATAACATACCACATGATCCTTTTGACTAATAAATCCATTGATCCCTTCCTTGCATGCATCAGTGCACACAACAAAATCTTTATTCAGATCCGCAATCTTCAATATTGACATGTTGGTAATTATTTCCTTCAGCTGTTGAAAACTATCTTCAAACTTGGAAGTCCATTCAAATTTCACTCCCTTCTTTCACAAAGAAGTGATTGGACTTGCAATCTTTGAAAATCCTTTTACGATTCTTAGGTAGTAGCCGGAAAGACCCATGAATTATTTGACCTCTGTCACATTCCTTGGCGTTGACCATCCTCTAATGGCCTCTATCTTCTTAAGATCCACTACTATCCCTTCTGCTGAAATTATATGCCCCAAGTAGTGAATTTTCGTTTGATAAAAGATGCACTTACTTAGCTTAGCGTACAATTTATTCTCTCTTAGAACTTGCAACACCATTATTAAATGTTGTTCATTTTCCTCTTCCAATTTAGAACAAATGAGTATATCATTTAGGAACACAATTGCAAACTTGGCCAGGTACTCACTGAAGACTCCATTCATTAGACAGATAAAAAAAAAATGAGACATTTGATAGTCCAAATGGTACTACAATGAATTCATAGTGCCATTAACTTGTTCTAAATGTTGTCTTGTTCATATCTTCTTCATTTATTCCCACTTGATGATAACCTAATCTCAAGTCAATCTTCGAAAATATTCTTCCATATTTCAACTAATCAAACAAATCATCAATCCTTGGAAAAAGATATGTATTCTTTATGGTGACCTTATTATATTATCTGAAATCAATACACAATCTCAAGGTTCCATCTTTCTTAAAAAAAAAAGAAATGAGGCTCCCCAAGGTGACACACTTGGGTGTATGTACCCCTTCTTCAAAAATTCTTCAGTTGCATCTGCAACTCTTTCAATTTCGGTGTGCCCATTATGTATGGTGTCTTAGACACTAGGGAATCTCCTGGCACTAAATCAATAGAGAAATCAATTTCTCTTTGGTGGCAATCCCAGGATTTCCCTAAAAAAATCTTCAAAATCCTTTAAGACTGGATGGTCTTCAATGCTTACCACTTTATATTTGGATGCCTCTTCCATATGGGATGCAAAAATATGACATCCTTTCCTGAAACTTTTTTTGAACTACATAGCTAAAATTCTCTAACAACTACACCTCTTGGAATGCCTTGAATCTTGCCTTGTTTTCCTTCTTCATCGAGACACGTGATTGTCTTTTTGTAGTAGTCTAGGACATCATGGTGTTTTTACAATCAATCCATGTCAATTAGGAAATCATAGGAACAAAATGGTATGATGTTTACATCTACTTTCATACTGAGTCCATTCATGTCTATTAGACAATATTTAACCAGCTCATTGATTTTCCTTTATCTTGGCTAACTGAACTAACCAAGATTTCTTATCCTTACTCATTTTTAAGTGAAATATTTCAACAATGTTATCATTTATGTAACTATGGCTAGCTACAAAATCAATTAAAATTGCTATGGGCTGGTTATCAATCTTACCTTCCACTTCAATCATGGGAGATTGATATTATGCTTGCTTGTTGTCCAAATATGCATAAATCCTTGGCATGTTTCCTCCCATGTCTTCCATTGTTTCATCCTCCTGGATGTTTTGGACATTCCTCATTCTTCCTCCTTTGTGAGGGAAGTCCCTATATAAATGATTTTCCTTACACCCATAACATTGTACATGTTGTTGCCTTGGCCTTTTCCCAAATGAATCTGCATTCTTGTGCTCATTTTGGGATGAATGACCTTGTTGATTTTCTTGGCAGGTGTTCTTGAAAAAAAGTGGCTTAAAACCCCTCTTCCTTTAATCCTTTTTACTATTCATCTTGTCATTCCATTTTTTTTTGGAAAACTGACATTCCTTTTTTTTTTCTCATAAATATGCCTTTCTCTCCTTATGGTTTCCTCCAAGGTTTTGGGGTTATCATATTGAATCTTGTCACTGTAGAAGGAGGGTATCCCACTTACAAACCTTTGTATTTTGACCTTCTCATCCTTGATGATGTCAACATACTTCAATAATTCAAAGAACCTCTTTTCATATTCGTCCATTGTCATGGTCCCCAAATTGAGTTAAAAGAGCTCTTTCATCTTTCTTTCATAATAATGCTTAGACAAATATTTCTCTTGGAAATACCCTTTGAATTGCCTCCATGATATCCTCTTCTGATTAAGGTTCTTGGCTTGATTAAGCTGATCCCACTACATGGATGTCTTTCCTTGCAAGTGGTAGGTGAAAATTATATCTTCTACCCTTGAGGGGTAATCATGCAGTTGGAAATATTTCTTCATTTCCAGCAATGAGGTCGCAACCACTTCTCCTTTCATTTTCTCACCATTGAAATTTGGTGGCTTGATTTTTTGGAGTTCACCTTGCAAGATGTATACCTCAGGTCTTCTCATTTTCCTCCTGACATGAAACAAAATTGGGTTGCTCCCTATCCTTGAAATTTCATGAGTTATTCTGGTGGATTTCCTTGGAGAATGACAGTGCTTGCTCATGCTTCTGGACTACCTATCATTTCTATGATCATCCCTTTTACTTTGGTATCTAGATGTTGTCACTTATCTAGCACTAGCATCTTGCTTGGTGCCATATTATTTGTTGAATTTCTTATGAAACATATTTAATATCTGAATTATCTCCTCTTGAGCCTTCATAATCCTTTCATTATCATCTCTATAGCTATACACTTGCCTATGCATTCTTCTCATAGTTACAGGTTCCTACCTGCATCTTCTACCATTTGACTTTGTCTCAGCATTTTCCATGATGACATGCAAACCTATGATATCTTCTCATGTTTTTAATATCCCTAAGCATCATCCATAACTGCATTCCTCATTTAAGAACCAAATTTTATTTCATGTACCTCTAATTCTCCAAGAAATATGCATGTAATAAGTATTGTTAGAACATGCATAACATAAAATATTTCATCAATTATGATTTACATGCTATTCTTTATCCAAATTTTTTAAGGACATAATGCACCAAGTCAAAATATAATTCCTTAGATGCATTCCTCTCTGAAACAACCTCCTAATGACTATACCCATGCCTCAATCTAAGTTCTGATTAAAAAGTTACAACATTTACATGCTGCAATTTCCACTCATTTACTACTACAAAAATCTCTTTATTAATTTGTGAAAATTTTTAACACCCAATAAAAAATAATGGGTGGAAAAATGATTTCTACTCCTCAATACATTTCCAACAAATACGTGTTTCTCAAATCCAAGCTCCCAACTGAAAGTTATGGTCCAAAGAAGTTTTGATTGTTTTACCCAATTTATCCTTATATGCTACAAGTGTCTTCTTTCTCTCCTAACACATTTTTACATACCCAAATCCTAAATTTAGTTCCATGGTTGTATTCTATAGTTCAAAATATTTCCATAGACTGCTCTTCTTCCCCAAACAGACTTGTGAGAAAGGTGCTATGCCATCTAGAAGTAATCTGACACTGGAATTTTACCCTTATTGTTTTTACCATAACTTTCTCATACAGGCTCTGTTTTGTGAACATATTAGCTTGTTGGAAAGATCCCTTTGAGCTATTTTATTTGGGCTTCATAGACAAAGTGTACCTTCACACTATGTACTTATTGGTTTTGATTGTCTAAAAACGTCATTTAGGATCTCAAAAATGCCCTGCAAGTTAATGACCTTCAAAAATATGAAAAAAAAAAACAGAAATTTTTATATAAAACTGATTGTTTTATTGTTGTAACAACCTTTTAAATATGAGTCATTGATATTAAATTGGGGGAAATATGAGCCATTGATCTGAATCTATCGGCCATCGATGATCGACATTCTCCTTTGGGGCGTGCACAACACTTTTCCCAACCTAACGACCTAACCATCGATCATTGTCCCATTCCCTTGACAACCCATTCACACACAATGCTAAGCCGACTGACCCAACCATCGACCATCGACGATTTCCATTAACGAATGGAACCCTCAATAATTCGGTTGACACTCGACCATCGACCCGTCAACCATCAGTCATCCTCGTTGACTGGCGAAAACACTTCATCAATTCGATAGACCCGATAGTCGACCATTAGACATCCCTGTCAGTTGACGTGGAATGACATGTCATCCTGATTTTTCAACTTAGATGACATGGCATGACACATGGATGCTAACATGGCATGACACATGGATGCTGACATGGCATGACACATCATCAACCTCTTTCCTTCATCGCCCATCGATCGTTTCTCTTGGACGACCCAAAGACCTCACCGAATTTTCTGACACTTAACCATTGACCCATCGATAAAAATGAACATCTGATTTATTCATTCGACGTTCGACCATCATCCCATCAACCATCAACAATTTCCATTGGCGATTGAAAACACTTCACCGAATTTGGTCGACGCCCAACCATCGCCCATCAGTGATTTTCTTTGGCAAACATCAACACTTAGAAACTTTTCGATCAAATTCCAGGTGAATCTAAGCCGTTGATATTCAAGCCAAGATGATCTTGACCATCAATCGACTTCCTTATTCCAACCTTCGAAAACTAATCCAGACTGTTGATCTAATCTATTTTCCGAATGGCCGAAAATGAATCCTGTTTGTTGATTCTCTCAACCTTCCAAACGAATGAAATCTTATGAATTTTTCAACTTATCAAAGTGAATCTCGGTTGTTGATCTTGAGATCAAACACGATCTTGGTCATCGATTCACTGAACTCTGTAAAACACTAAAATGACCATTAAAACTCAAATTTTGACCTTTTAGGTCAAATTTAACTTTGCAAATCTATACATCTGCTCCATTAAACTTCTCTTAGACAGTCTCGAGTCATTTAAACTCAGATTTTTCTCACGAATTTGGGGATTTCACTCTAATTTTATCCATTTTTCAAAAAATTGCTCAAACAGAAGTTTGCAACAACTAATTACTCAAACTCAGATTGATCTGATCCCATACAAGCCCTTTGTTTGAACTAGATGTTTTGATACCATAATGTAACATCCCTGAGCACAACTAAGGAGAATTACCATGCAAAATACTCATAAAAACAAAAATTTCTTCCAACTAAATAATTTCCTGTAGCTTACCGCTATGAATTAGATACATATTTAGTTGCTGAATGTTAACATTATTTAGATGCATCTACAACATGCTAAAAAAACACAAAATGCAACTATTAAACTCAATTTCAACAACATATAAATCAATTTGATACATAGAGTTAATGCACAACAAATAAACTCATAATATAAACAACAACAAGATCAAACACTTATCTTTTATAAACATGTGTGCAACCAACTGCTTGGGATGGATGTTCCACCAAACCATAGACTTGTTGCTCTAGATCTCAACAACAAGTCACCCATGAACTTAAGCTAGTAATCCACAAGAGAAGGTGGTCTCTCACTATTCACTCACAACTCAAAATTCTCACAACCCACTAGTATTCTCCTATATCTATCCGTATTTTCCACCATATCTCTTCCTCTCGACCTATCCAACTCAAGGAATGTACCCCTTCACTAATATCAGTCCCTTGGGCGCCCCATTCGTTTATTAGGGTCTCCCTGGCATAGGTATCTAGGAATCACTCAACTAGGAAATCCATGGAACTTGTTGCTAGGAAAAACTATCAACAAACTACAAAAAACACTTTTTGTTATATGTAACTCACATAGGAGTTCACTCCTCAAGCCAAACAAACCGACTCTTCAATCTTCAGCTCCAAAATGCTCCAAAATGCTCCAAAAATGCTCCAGCATGCTCTATAATTTTCCCTCCATGGATGTTCCATCAACAAGCTCTCTTTCTTGCTCTCTACTTGTTGTGCATGTACACAAATTGATTGTGTAAAATTGTTGTAGCTACCCATACGAATTTCCTCTCCTTTGGATTGCTTGCTTGACTCACACACTTCACCAAGCTGATTATACTCAGCCCCCCATGCTTTCAATAACTATGGAATGCACAAACAATCACACCCACCCTCTTACACGCATTCAATGATTGGCTTTGGGAACAGTCAATAAAATATTAGAAGGTCCATACACCAATAGCAAATTTAGATAAATGGGTTGAATTAATATACATGGGTAAATCCCCCTTGGACCCCCTTTTGACTATTCTCTTAGACCCTCTCATCTCTTATGGATTAATTCATCCCCATCTCTAACCATGCACCCTTAGCAGATGCCATCACATTTTATTATTAACATTAAGAAAAACAATTTGCACATTACATCGTTTGGTCGTGGCTACATATTATATCTACATTAAACATTAATTAAACTGGAGATTATAGTGAAGATGTTACAAGTTTGGTTCCATCTTCCTTTTAAAATAAGTCATAATACTTATTTAATACATAATACCTCCCATATTGATATCCTGAATAATTTAAATTTCCATAGTTAATATATTATTCCTCTATGAATATTCAAATCCCTCAATGACATAATACATGTGACATTTTTTTTATTGTATTTATTATTATTCTCATGATTATGGTACAAGTTCATGGTTCAAATTTTGCATGATAAATTATAACCTATCACCTATTTACGTTAATATATCATGTAAAAAGTTGGGTTATTTAACCTTAATACTTCTGGGAACTATTTAACACCTCTATAACACATCCCTATCAAAATTTCCTAAGTGATCATGACCCAATTGACATATACTAATATTAATTATTTTAATTTAATGTAATTAAATTAATAATTACATTAATTAATATAGACATGCAAAAAAATTAGGCCATTGAACCTCAATACTTCTGGGAACTATTTAACACCTCTATAACACATCCATATCAATATTTCCTAGGTGATCATGACCCAAATGAAATATACTAATATTAATTATCTTAATTTGATGTAATTAAAATAATAATTACATTAATTAATATAGACATGGTTACATTACCATTGGGTAGAGTCATTATCATAATGTATCATGATAATATGAAGTAGAGTCATTATCATATGATAAGGTAGAGAGTCATTATCATATGATAATGTAGAGTGTTGATTTTTAATGCAATGTTTTAAGCAAATATAACGATGTTTGTTTAACACTGTTAATCTACAATGTTTTAAATGAATATAACAATGTTTGTTTAACATTGTTAGTTTATAATTTCCTTTTCTCAATCAATACTTTTCTTTATGAGGAGTGTCGACTTCGTGATTTTGGTCCAATAGTTGCATACTCTTCTCTTAATGGATATGCTTATTATGTCGCTTCACTTTTGTCCATTTTGATTTTAAAGATATTGACATGAAAGGGTCCAGAGACTTATTTCCCTTATGCTTATCATGTTGCTTCACTTTTGTCCATATTGATTTTAAAGATATTGACAAGAAAGGGAGACACGTATTTCCCTTGAGATAAAATAATATTTTTTATTTTTTTTATTTTATTTAAATCATATTATTCAAAAAATTAAATATTATGATGATAATATAATCTAAATAAAATTAAGAAAACAATAAAATATTTACATAATCAATATAATACCCTTGTTTTTCTCAGCTTGTAATTAATCATTAATTATGATTACCATGCTATGATATGAGAACAATGTAAATGTATTATTGTTTAGATTGCCAATAACTGATTGTGGGGGTGAAGTTTTGAAGTAGTGACCATGATATCCCTAGAGGAAAAAGTGAGGAAACTATAGAGAGGGTTCATTAGGTCAAAATGAACCCAAATTCTCCTTGTTGGAAATAATATGCCTCATCTGGATCCCAAGGAAAAATCAATTAACAAAAGAAGGACAAGTGGTTGAACAATCAACTACCCCCATGAATAGAAGCTTGGAGAGTCTGGCTGAGGAGACAGAAAATTGCCAGCCTGAAGTACCACATAGTGTAATTTTCCTGTAGGCCCAGACTAACCCGAGTTTCTTCTGATAGAAGGAACATGATAGGTCCAAAACCTTCATGGGGAGGAAAAACGCGTGCAAGAATACACACGAAGGTAGACGAGAAATAGACACACCAGGGAGAAAATGTGCGACCTAGATATGTCGAGAGAAAGAGGAAGAACGTGTGAAGCTCTCCTACTGAGAAGAAGAAAAAAAGGATTTAAGTCGTTCTAGTTAAAAGGAAAGAACAAGAGAAAGGATCTCAAAGAATTTGCAGAAAACAGGACCTGAGTAGAAGGTCGCGAGCTTGATGCTGAGGGAGAATTTGATAAATCTTGTAGAGACTGTGACAGAGAAAGAACCTTTGAGAAACTGAAAAGGTTCCCTACTGATATCATGGCTTGGCACAGGGGTGGCTAGAGTGCTAAGAATGAATTCCTCTGAGCCTATGGTTGGGTGGAAAGGAGAACACCCATAGTCAGTTGATCGGTGATCGACTGTAATAGATAAGTATTTTGTTTACCCTGTGCACTTGGAATAAAATGCATGATTTGAATGTCTGAGTTTTCTTATCTCTGATTTAATTGGGTAATGTTATGTTATCTATTTTCGGAGTTATATGCATGTGTGTGTATTTCATGGTTGAATGAATGAACCTTTGATGTTCTATAAGTTTCAATTGTTTCTCTTCTAAAATTCTGGTGCAAGGAGTGCACATATACTCGTCCAAGTATACAATCTTGGAGGAGAGACCCGTGCAAAGCGTGCATAGATCCAACACTTAATGAACTGTTTAAACGATCTCAAGGTGAGCGAGCACAAGGAGTGTGTGGGAGATTTTTCTAAATCTCAAGCTCAGGAGAAAGAGCGCAAAGCATGCGCCAGATCCTAATTCTTTTAAAGCTGACGAAGCTCAGGAAAGATACCAAGATTTAGGTCTTGAAAGGGAGGATTCCTTTGTTTGGAGGATGAGCAGACGAGATCCATTTGGGAGGAGCCAAATTCTTTCATGACTGTTGGATTTGGAGAAGAAGCGTGGGTGTTAACCCCTCGAGTCCTTCGGACTTCACGAGTTTAGCCAATTTGGTGTCTTCATCATAAAGGAGGCGAATCATCCGAAGTCCCAGAGCCTGAAGTTAATCTGGGTCATTGGTAGTAGAGAGATGCATGTCCGTAGATCAACGGTTATCTAGAAGTCTGGTTATCCAACAAAATCGAAGTGCAATCGAAAGAGCGTGCAATTTTCCCAAGCTTCGAAGGCCGGAGCAAATACCGGTCATTGGCACCAGGTGTACGTGGCAACAGATCGAGAGTAGTTAAAATTTTAACGCTCTTGAAAATATGAGTTATGTTGTGTTTTGGGTCGAGAACTCCCGAAGACCAGAGTAGATCTTGACCGCTCATTATTGAGCACACGTGGACTGTTGATCAAGGTCCTTTGCATGTTCAGAGTTCGAAAATCTGGAAGGAAGTGTGGTTCAAGGTGTGGAAAGCTCCGAAGCCCGGAGAAGCACTGTGAGTCGTCGATCTAAGGATCCTTCAGGACCCCTCTCGACCGATTGATTGTGGGGACATGTGTATCACATCGAGAGAATGTGGAGGTCCACATGTCGAACAATGGTGTTTCCATGTGTGGCGGCCTTGTGGCATGGTAAAGAGACGTCGGTGACCTGAGGCATGTGCCACGCATATTGCCAATGTGTTTCAGGTTGCCAGGTGTCCCTCTAGGATTGACTGAACACTGAAACCTAGGAACCCTGGAGCTATATTTATGATTCGTTGATCTAGGGATTCCTTTGAGAACCTCTCTCAACCGTTCGATCAACAAGTGGAAAGACTTGCGTATAGCACTTCGGCGAAGTCCTACTCTGGGAGAAAAGGAGTGTGGAGCGGGTAGAACCCCTGAACTCTGAAGTTGCGAAGCAATGTAAGTCGTATATCTCTAGGTATACGTGGACACATATTTACCGTGGGATATAAGGGGTGTTGGAAGGCTTTCAGTTCGGAGTGATGTGGCACACTAACGTCACCCAAGGTGATGTGGAGCCATGTTCGATGTGCCATGTGTCACCTTGATTCGTGATTTTCAAAGACCCTGT
>JASDQU011026766.1:14014-31885 GCA_032191745.1 Picea mariana
TACCATAGACAATATCATTATTGTCACCCAACCATGGGTCGAAGCCACCCTCCGAGCACCTTAACCTTGATAGAGAATCACTCCAGAAGAAAACCCTAGGATAGATAGCCAAACAAAGGGTAGCGCATCTTTCTCCAAGGATAGCACACCAGACAAGAGCTGACCAGATAGTCCAGACCATAACCAAGCCACAACATAATCTGCTCACTGCAGCAGCTGTAACGACAGCTCTCCTCCAGACTTGCGCACAAACTGGCTAACTGCAGTGTGCACAAGTGGGCTCTACAGTTCTGAGAATTCCTGCCAGAATGAAGACTGGCCTCCTGTATTTATACTAATTTTGGCTAACTGCTTGGGCCGAATTCTCATTCTGGGTACCTATTTACTCAATATATATTATTTCTTTTGGCCGACTTCTTCTCTTGGAGGCTAATAACCTAATACAAATTATCCTCTTGAGTCAAATTGTCTTCTAGGGTTATTAGCCAACTCGTTAGGGTTTCTTCTTGTTTCCCAGAATATTCTATTCTTGTCAAGTTTACATGTGGAGGTAAATACCTCCCACAGCTACCATAATATCAACACAGGTCTCTCTTTGATTCGAGTGGATATGAGGGGATTTTYAGATGTTATCTCAACATGGAATTGAGTATATCCACATTGCTTAGAGGAACCAGGAGCCAAATCTTTCCCTGATGTGGCACAAACTACCTCCCTAGCACCAACCCTAAACGAAATTACTTCTTTCTTGTTCATGACAAAAGAGGGAAGAGGAGGAGAACTTTCAGTGATCTTACCCGATTCTGGAAGCGTGCTTGTACATTTGGACTAGATCGCTTCTAGATTGCTCCATTAAGAAGCTGAGACTTCCAAATCCACTCCAAAACCCTCCCAAGGATCTCGTTTCGACGTAGAAATTGTCTTTACATCTTCCAATTGGAATGCTATCTCTCCAATAATAAGATTCTACTCACTATCACTATCTCTCGTTTCGACGTAGAATGTATGGTCGACTACTTTGGGTGATTCCGTATCCAAAGTAGTCGATCATACATTCAATCCACAATAACATAAAACAACTTGACAGACCCAACAATATTCCTATGAAACCCTAGACTGG
Source organism: Picea mariana (assembly GCA_032191745.1). Taxonomy (NCBI): domain Eukaryota; kingdom Viridiplantae; phylum Streptophyta; class Pinopsida; order Pinales; family Pinaceae; genus Picea; species Picea mariana. The sequence goes on from JASDQU011026766.1 coordinate 15,135, forward strand.
ACGATTAAGGGTTTGCTTGGTAGCCATCCCAGGAGGAACAGAGCCAACTTCTCGTAATAGTGAAAACTTCGAGGCCAAAGGTGTACACCCAAATAGGGCTATGCTTCGTTTGTGGACGGGAACCAATTCCATGACAAGGGCCATAACAGGAGGTGAGGCTTTAACTTGGCGTGACAATGTTATTTTCACGCAGGGTATAACCCTCATGCCCTTCAATCAACGACTACCACACAGAGGTGAAGACAGGGCCAAGTAAGAACAGGAACTCACTTCACTACCTCTAGTGGCGAGAAAAATCAACTACCCACATGTACAATGTGTGGTGACATGAATGCTTCAGTCATTAAACCCCATAAAAACCCACAGACTGGATACATCAATGCGAAAGAGTGAAAATATCCCACCAAGACCAACGAGGATCTTCTAAGTAAACCAGTAAGGGTAACAAAGATCTCTTGTGACTACTAACATCCAGGATAACCAGTAATGCTATGACTTCAACACCATTTCAAAGAGAATCATCAACGTTTCATCACAAACACCATTTTACACAATCACAATACTTAAGGAAAGCACAGATGATACACTTGAGCCAATATCCATTTCATAACCAGAGTAGAATGATGAAGGGATAAAAAAAAGAACATACATGTAATCAAATGTATTAAAACACAAGTTGGCCGAGCGGTTCCTCACTGCTGAGAAATCGGAGCATAACCACAGCAGTAATGTTTGGAAGATAGCTTGACTAGGGCGTCGTCCAATGGTAGGGGTAAGGCGATGTGTAGTAAATTCACATTACTTACCTACTGCAAGTTCATTCAATTATTTAGTACGTGCTAGCTACTAATCAAACCAATCATCCACCTTTAACCAACAACCTTTAATTTCCAAGAACGCCACTCATATCACATATCACCACCTCTATTATGTAGAAACACATACCAACCATGCTACACACAATCTTGACAACTCGTATGGATATCCTACGTTAGCTCGGATTTTCCACAACCCTTTTAATGCACATAGTATAGCATGTTAGCATAGGACAATTTCTTATTTTAGTTTATTTTCCTTCGTTACTACTAACATGTGTCTGTTGCAGGTGGCACGAGAATAGTCAGCAATGATAACCATGATAAATTCAATGTTACTTGATCTTGGAACAGCAAGGGAGCTCTGTATAACATGCATGATTCATTACCCAATAAAACAAGATATCCTTAACCATGAAAGTAATTTCGAACAGTAACATAACATCGAAAAAACATCAAACTTGATCTCCAATCTACAAGGGGGTCCCACCTACTAGTATTATTTAGCTTTTAAAATAATAGGCTTTAGCAACGCTTTGCGGGACAAACTTCGTAGCAAATTTAATCGTCAACAAACTAGCGACTCCATAGGAAAAATTGTTTTCAACGTATTTAGAACTCAAAACTCATGGTTTCACAGACCAAGGGCAGCAGGTCAAGAAAATATAACCAGGAAGATTATGCAACAATGGGAAGTGAGCGGATTTAATGGAAAGATGATCGGGAATTTGGGAATAACTTATGAAAAATGTTAAGTATGAGGGGTTTTACCACTGTATGCATAATCCATCGACCAGGATCTACTCTTTAACCTTTTTAAAATTTCCAGATTTGTTTATAAACTCTTAATGGATGAAGAAATGGTGAGAAGAAGCCGGAGATAACCAATTCTTTATACGACAACAGTGGAAATATATAACAATTTCAAGGGTCCTTCAGAGAAGATATCATAACAATTGTATAAGCTTGTTTGTTATTAACTAACAATGCTTGCAGGAGTTTCACTGTGGCCAATATGATCCAACATCTTATTCCCTACTGAAACCAAAAAATGACCAAAACAAAGCCCAACAGAATAAAATTGCAAAAGATTAAAATAGCAGAAATAAAGTGACCGAAAAGTAAAGGCAGTAGGAAATGCTTAAAACAGAAACCAACTATTGTAAGAAGAAAAGAACAAAAACCTGAGAACAGAGCTAGACTACTAAAATACAAGAAATCCAGACAGCGTCAGAGCTTTTCAAGTTGGTTCCACACAATGCTCTAAGTGAGAACCGTTAGTGTTGTAGGAAAACAATCGCTCCTGTAAGTCTTTTAGAATGTAAGAATTGGTACCTAAGACGAAAGTGATCTTGAAAGGACCCAACCATAATTTCTGAAATTTTGAATGTCTTCCCCTATTAGCGTGAGACAAATCCCATAGCAGAACTTTTTCATTGACCCTAAACTTGATAGTTTTGACACTCTTATTGAAATATTTCTTAACGGTTTGTTGTCCCCTTTTAATATTATCCAAAGCAAACATCCTTTGCTCTTCCAAAGCTAGTAATGCATTTACTCTTTGTGAAACATCTGAAGAAATTAATTCTTTGGTCTGTAGCATCAACCTTAAGGAATAAAGTTCCAGCTCTATTGGCAGGAGGGCTTCTTGACCATAAACCAGTTGAAAAGGGGTACAACCAGTGCTTACTTTAGTGGTAGCTCGATCTGCCCAAAGGGCATAAGTGAGGAGAGTGTGCCACTGACGAGGCTTATCTTCGATGAGCCTTTTGATGATTCTTACCAGATTTTTGTTGGTAGACTTAGCTTGCTCGTTTCCTTGGGGATAGTAAGTTGATGAGGTGAAATGTTTAACCCCCAACTTGGCTAAAAACTGAGTCTGCTTAGCAGAAATGAAAGCGGGACCATTGTCTGTAATAATTTCCAATGGAAGACCAAATCTGGAAAATATATTATTTTCAAGGAAAGAAATTACCTGATCGTCTGTGGAATGCTTAAGTGGGACAACTTCAGCCCATTTTGTAAAATAGTCTATGGACGTTAGAATGAAAACTTGTCCGACTGAAGAAGGAGGATTAATAGGATCAATAAAATCCAATCCCCACTTTGAAAAGGGAAAATCTGGCAGGACAGTTTGTAATGGCATGGCTGAAAGGCATTCCTTTCCAGCAAATTTTTGACATTTGTCACAAGATATCGAAAAAACATAAGAGTCGCGAAAGATTGAAGGCCAATAATATCCCTTTCTAATAATCTTGAAAGCGGTGTTTTTTGCAGAAAAATGACCTCCTACATGAATGACAGAGTTTGAAGAACCATGAGCTTCTTGCAACAATTTATGTGTGTCTTCATTGTTTACACAGCGAAGCAACACACCATCAGCAGATCTTCGAAATAAAAGGCCTCCTATAATGACATATCTTGCAGATTCAAGATGGAGTCTTCTGGTTTGATGAGTGTCTAAGTTGTCTGGACATCTTTGATTATGTAAATAATAAACCAAATCCTTGTACCAAGGATGTTCAGACACAGGAAGGGTTTGATCGTCAATGTAAAAGAGGGTTGAAAGGGAACTATCTTCTTCATCAATTTCTTCAACATTCTCAGCATTCTGGGCCAAGTGAAGGGCTAGGTCACGTCCCTTGATAGTGGTAGAAGTCACGATATTCAAATCATGCTCCTAGATTTTGGCAAACCAATGTGCAAGTTTTCCTGAAAGATAAGTCTGTGAGAGCAGAAACTTAACAACAGGTAAAGGGGCCTTTAGCAACGTATGCTTACCTAAGATGTAGTGGTGAAACTTCTCAACGGCCTTAACAAGAGCAAAAGCGTGTTTCTCAATAAAAGAATATTTAAATTCATCATCAGTCAAACTTTGACTCATGTAAGCCACCGGTTTTTTATTACCTTGGTCATCGTTTTGTATGAGGAAAGCAGAAACTGCCTCTTCAATAACATTAGTATATATCATGAATTCCTTCTCAAAATACGACTTCGCCAAAACTGGTGCGGAACTGATTGCTTGTAACCAGTCCCAAGGGAGAACCTTTCCTTGAAGGATGAGCCAAAAAAATAAGATGCTCTTTGGCGGGCCTTTTACTTTCTATAGCTTTGTAAACCACTATTTCTCGTGAGCCTCATCACACATCATAGCTTGATATCCTAGATTGGCGGTGTAGGAGTCCCCTAATTTTTGGAGAGTCAAACATGAGCCATGATCAATCCTCGAATCTACATCATCCATTCAGGGTGTCATTGTGCATTCAAATTCATTACTTCTACGAATTTCCATCCATGTTTCCATATCATCAAAATCTCTTAGTCTCCACATCTGTTTAGTGTGCTTCGTCTTGCTTCATGAAGACATGAGATAAGGTCATTTGAGAGAGAGATTTGGTTGCAGTAGCCTACTACAGTTTCAACACCTACCTTCACATTTGCACATGCCCCTACCTTCCAAGCCAGAAATCTACCTATAACTAGAAAGACCAATGTTAATGCCCGCCAATGGTTGGAGACATTTTGGGTAGGCTTTTGTCTGAACATCGAATTCATTCAATGATTGAATAGAGGCATATGTATTTATCTATAAATATACACCTCCACAAGTTGTCCCAAGTAATGAAAACCCATAGAGACTTTCCTTCAAGAGCCTTACCAAAAGAGTATAGATCCTTTAAACCCCACCCTCCTAGGGATTTTGGCTTTGATAGTTTCTTATGTGTGACCAAATAAGAGCCAAGGAATTCAACACTATTTTTCCACAAGTAATTGAAACATATCTCTTTGATACTAGTGAGGACCCCTTTTGGAATATAAGCTAGAAGATGCCAGTAAACAAGAATAACTTCCAACACCGATTTTACCAGAGATAGTTGACTGCCACGTGATATCCATCTATTGCGCCGACAACTGATCCTCTTTTCAATACGTGCTAACAACCACCTCCAATCTTCCTTCCCATGATTATTGAGTTTTAGGATGAAACTCAAGTATTTGACACCCTCCCCGATTTCATGAGTAGAGAAACAAAAAATAGGTTGAATCTAAACACATTCCCCCTCTACAGACTCCAGAAAGAAGATGGCGGACTTTTCATCATTCATTAGCATTATTGTCGCATCACAGAACCAATCTAGGATTTCCTTCAACTTACACCCTTTTGAAGCTTCACACATGGAAAAAATTAATATATCATCAACGAACAGTAGGTGTGATAGGCTCATGTTTCTTCCTATTTGAAGACCCCTTACCGAATTCTAACTTTTTGTAGCCTCCATAGCACGACTAAGTCCGTCCACAATGAGTAGAAATACATAAGGCAATAGTGGGCATCCCTAACAGAGGCCTCTACCAACTTTGAAGAAAGGGGACCATGCCTTGTTTATTAGGACAACTTTGCTCTCGCTCACCTTAAAATATTGATAGTACACACTTTAAGAAGGGCGTCTTCATTTAGATCTAAAGTGTTTTCAAGTTAAGCTTATCATCATAGATCTAAATATTCACTAAAGCATATTGATGTGTGGATGTGTTTAAAACTCGCTCTATTTTGGCTGTATCTGAAATATTTTGTCATAATTTTCTGGACTAAGGTATTTAATAAGTAAAATTAAAGGGTTGAAATTTGCACTTAGAAATTAATCTAAAAGAGATTTATGTTTCAGATTTTACCTTTATGTGGAAAGATCTCAACTTCATGGTTTAACGGATCAATCTAGATGCTAGCCTAAGAGTAACCTTATATAAATATATTCAGGAAGAGTATCCTGATATAACCTATTGGCATTCTTATGTTAAAGGAAACATTTTTTGAAACTCGATGAAAGTTTAATCCAACATTTTAGCACCCACAGAAGAATGAATTGGTAACCAATTAAGTGAATTCGGCATCCAAAACATCCCATTAGCATTTAATTTCTCATATTTGTCAAATCCAATTGCAATAGAACCAGATTTTGTCATCATATAAGCTAGATTGGATCCATTGGCTAATAAATTCAAGCTCATTTAACCAAATTTGCTCATCCTGATTGTGTCTTCGAACCAAACTCTAGGAAATTTGAGCATTGTCAATTTATTTCAACACCTGCTAGCATTGTAAGTGTTGAATTTGGACAGATAAGTTTCCAATTTAATTCGGGAGCTTTTATTTCTATGGCATTGTCTACGAATTTTGAGATTATGTAATTACAATTTTGTTGTTGCTAGGGAATTATATGTTGTGTGATCAAATCCAAATCCAATTTTTTGTTTTTGTCATGCTCTGTTTTGATTTTTATGCAGAAACTATGCCACCAACCAAGGAAAACCTCTGTGAGACAGAGTTCTAAGTCTCCTAAAGGAAAAAGGAAAGATACAAGGGAAGCTTCATAGGAGGGGTCTACCATGGTTGAAGACTCAAAACTAGACCTTTAGGATCATGCCTTCTGAGCTATCCAGTTGAAAACCTGTATTCAAATGACTAACTACCTCTTGTCTTGCATGTCTTGGATATTTTTAAAAATAATGCACTACCCTAAATCCATAAGAGATGAAAATCCTCTTCTTTACTTCATGAATGGTCATTCATGAGCGACAGGAAGATGAAGTATTTATTGAGAATGCTCAAGATTGGGATGAAGTTTTAGAAAGGAGAAAAAATCCTCGTATGGAGGTGTTTAAGATGTTCTCCATAGAGGAACAAGAGCTAGAGATAAACAGAGGGTTGGTTGTTGAGAGAGTTGAAAGAGAAGCTTAAGAATACAAATGATAGGAAGAAATTAGATTAAAGGAATAAGTTGAGCTTAAATATATTTAGGAAGAGATACAAACTACGGAGAGAACAAGAAATCCAAAAAAAAAAGACAGAGGAGGAATTGCAGAAGAAACAGGAGGAAGATGTTACACAGAAGGAGTTGGAGAAATAGAGAAAAGTTGTTGAAGTAGAGAAAAGGAAAAGGGAATTACAACAGAAGCAAGAAAAAATATGAATCAAAGAGAAAATTACAAGCTGAGAGGATTCGGCAAGAAGAAAAATCTAAGAACAAAGAAGAGGAAGAAAAAAATCAAATTGTTGAAGAGTTAAAGAAGAAGGAGGTAGATGAAATAAGGAAAATACGGGAAGAAAAATTATAACAAGAGATAACATAAAAGATACAAAGTGATGTTTAGAATGTAGCCAAATAAGAAATAGATCATAAACAAGAATCTCATTCCAGAGTGGCTCTTACATAAATCATTGATTTGACTAAGGATGAGGAAGATGTTCCAAATCAGGTGCCTAGGTTGAGGAAGAAGTTTCTCCTAAGGAAAATTATCAGGCTCAAAAACTTGAGGAGGCTCAAGCGGTTGACAAAGGTAAAGAACCATAATTGAAGTAGTTTCATACCCTGGGTAGTTTGGAAAACATCTTATCATGGGGTGATCAACTAATTCCTGAACCTTTGGACGAAGTTGTCGACCTTGAGTCTATTGCTTATAACTGTTGGAAGTAGGCTATTATCAAGAGAACACATAAGAGTTGGAGAATAAATGTAGATAGTGATGTGGTTTTTGTTATAGAAGAACCTCTAAACACCAAGAAATCCAAGCTAAGTAAATTGTTATATGGGGGAGTCACAATTTCCCATGCTACAATTTATAAAGATAGAGTTGATGAAAGTGAGGTTGAAGAGATGAAAAGGGAACTTTCATTCCTAAGGAATCAAGTGGATTATTATAAAGGATCCTGTGAAACTGTAACTAAATTTGTAGATGAGGTTTTAGAGGAAAATAAAAAGCATGCACAGATCAAAGGAGATTTTCTAGAGAAAACAATAGAGCTTCAAAAAGAGACACTATAATTGTCAATGCTACATACAGATGTGAAGAGATGGAATGAGAAGAAAGCAATTGTGAAAGATCAAATTGAATATATTAAAGAAATTTAAAAGGCTCGTGAAAATGAAGAAAGACCATGGTATTAGGACCTTGATAGATGAAGGTATAACTTAGATATAGAAAGCAACGCAATATTGGGAAAAATTGGCTATGGAATTAATGAGTCAAGTTAATGATGAATGGTCAAGTGTTTGAAATTATGGAACTTTATCAACTAGGCAATGTTTGACATTCACTTAACCATGTTTGGCTAGATTAAAGAATTTTGGCCAGTAGACAAAGTGATGTCAGAATTTAAACCTATTGCAGATAAATATGAGGTTGATGTCAAGGGAATAACCTCAATAGAATGTGGTTACATGCATAAACATCTTGTTAGTGAGATTAAGATGGTGGATAGACCGGAGTTGTTAATTCCAAGAATAGAAAAACATTCTTAGCACTTTAGGAATGAGAACTTAAGTTTTCCCATTGACTAGCATGCATTCCCACACACATTTGTGTCAAGAATTATTTGAGCAGTGGGTCAGCTATGGCGTTGAGCATGCATTCATTGAATCATCTAGTCCACCAAAATCACAGTCGCATGCAAGCTTTTGTACTTTTTCTTTATTATATTTTAAGATTGTAATTTTGATTATAAATAAGGAGATTGGTCTCTATAGAGAGGGTATTTTGACTTTGGGGCAAATTTTACAAGGATTGTAGCAGAGAACTATTTCAAAGATGAATTCATAAACTCCTTTCGGGGTCAAGACATTTTTGGTTTGTTGAATTTCTTTCTTATTGTGGATTATTATATGGTTAATTAAATGTCATGGGTGTATMGTAAGGATTTCATTGTTGTTAAGCCATCTTATACATTTGAATGAATTGCTAAGTGTATTTTAGTGAATGGTTGGTTTTTTTCATAGTTATTTTGTATTTTCTGTTATTTATACATGGTATGTAGAACTAATCCTTGGTATTTAATAATTTTCATCTCTCTCAACTTTGTCATATTCATGTTTCCCTAGAATTATCATGTAGTAATTAGTTTTTAGATGGATTACTTCCAAAAGAATCAAAAGATGCTAGTGATTTATGTTTACTATTTCCATAGGTTATCTTAATTGGGTTTCTATCTTTATTCTTATAAAAGTATAAAACATAAAAGGAGTAGAAACAACTTATGGAATGAACCATTAAATCCCATCGAATGGTCCTTAAACCATTATCTCATATAATTACATACATGTTGATCTCTCGTGTTAGGGACTAGAGTCAATCTCCTAGGGTCTTCTTGAAAGACTTATCAAGATTCCCTCTACATTTTTATAGAGGTGGTACTCATCTTCCTCACTCATATATGCAATAATCTTTCTCAAAAAATAGATTCATACATTCATAACATGGACACCTGTGAGTGGACCATGTGGTAAAACAACTGATCAAATAATAATAAATGAATTATAATAAAAAGATGATAACCTCGCATGATAGAATAACTACATCCATTCATTCAAGTAGTGAGAAGGGGTTCGAAGCAAGACTCGTAGATAGAAAATAAAGATGGTGGTCCGGAAATGAGATAACTTTAAATGATTTCATTCATTAAAACTCATAATATGCATAGAAGAAACACACACGAGATCTCATGCTTTATAAAAAGTATGAAACCACAAATGTTATAAACTCCTCAAAATAGCTCTCTGCAAGAGTAAAAAATATTAAAAATTGAAAGTTCAAGTTTGAATAAAGTGTTTTTCTATCGCAAGACACAATGTTCATGATACTTAAATGATTAAAGTAAAGGCAATTGTCTAAATGGAGTGTGATTGGGAATCCCTTAGACCATATAAAATAGTAGAAGAAACCTGGAAGAAAAAGTGAAATGCACTCAAGGATTAGCTAAAATAGTTGAATTCTTCAAATTCAACGTACTTGTAATTTGAGATTTTGAAAAATGTAGATACTATCAAAATAAGTTAACTAAAGTGAATTATCTTTATTTTGATAATGAAAATATTGTTTTTTATGATTTCAAACTTTATTTAATGTGCACAAATAATCATAAACTAAAATGGTTTGACCAGTTTTTCAATCAAAATGCATTATCTCCATCACATCTTTCTTCTCTACATGCATTAACATATATGTAATTACATTTTAAAAAAATTTGAAAACAACATAATCAATCATAATGAATCAATATATTTAGAGACGTCCTTTAGCTCTATGTCCAAAACAACATCTATTTTTGGGGACCATTAATAATTCTTAGTTGATCTAAAGTTTTCCATTGAAACAAAAAATAACCAAATCTCATAGTCCCATACATGTAGAACAATTTCTTAAACGTTATAAGAACCTAAAGGTGATAGAATGAATTTAAACATAATATCAAAGTTAACACACATCAAACAAGATCTATATAAAATAACTTTTAAAAAAATAAATGTTAATGCAGAGCAACATGAATGTAGCATGTGTAATCAACCACACATTAAAACAATTAGTCTACCTTAAGCGAATAACAAGCATAATTTTAAAAGCAAATACATAAAAACTTAATATTTCAATGTTTATGCAGCTAACAAAGCAACCCTGTATTTTTACTCGTGCAACACTAAAGCCAACAAGATTACTAGTACCAAATGGAGAATGAACGAAAAGATCCTTATATTAAATGTGAATGAATGCAATTGACATTCAAAAATGATAACAAATATATTATTATATATAACAATTACTAAAATTTTAAACATTATTATATCTCATTCATACCATGACAACAATTATTAATTACATTAAAATAGATAAATAAATTAAAAGAATTATTTTTAAAATTTTAAACATTATTATATTTCATATTTACTATGTCAACAATTATTAATTATATTAAAATAAATAAATAGATAAATAAATTAAAAAAATAATAATAAATAAATATCATCATGCGAACAATTATTAATTACATTAAAATAAATAAACTATAAATTAATTAATTAATTAAAAGAATAATAAAAGACAAAAACCAAAAAATAAATAAATAAATTAAAAGAAAATGTCATCATGTCAACAATTATTAATTACATTAAAATAAATAAACAAAACAATAAATTAATTAATTAAAAGAATAATAAAAAACAAATACCAAACGTAAGAAGAATTTTTTTTTCAATTAAAATACTTAATAATTAAAAAAAAAAAAATTAACACAACTAATATATTAAAGTAGAAACTATATGACCATATAACATTAATAATGACATACTCTTCTTGTGAAATTCCATTACATAAGTACTAAATACCATTCAAACACTTGAGATCTAATCTCCATAAATAATTACAAAGTTATGGTACTCCTTATATCCATTAATTCAATTTTTTTTCCCACATATTCATGTTTTTGTTATGCAACTCTATGTTTTTTTAGTCCATTGTTTACACACCACTTAGTGTTTTTGGTTATTTGCAAGTCTTCTATTTGAATGGGGCTTCGATCCTCTATGGAGAGGTCTCTGTTTTCAATAAGAGGTGAAGAACAATATAGAAACCCCATTTTATGTTTTCTATTTTTTGGATAAGAAATGGTGAATGATACAAATGATTTAAAATGACAATTAATAGAGTGCATGTAATTATTTTTGCTAGATTTATTTTATATGTAAACAATTTTGGTTTAAGAAAAATCTCTTAGCAAGATTTGAAGTTAATATGTCTACAAAGTTCGAGACATGTGATCTTTGTATTGAACAATGCAACTGAAAAAATTGAAAATGGGATAATAATGCACATATCCCTTTTGTTTGTGCATTTTTGTTATAGACTTTCAAATATCAATTTGTAATTTTCATGTTTTCCACACAATACTTTCTTGTAGGAATATGGTTTTGATTTGTTGATTATTCTCTACTCTTACTCGGTTTAGTCAAATTTGATTTTTTATTTTTTCTCTTTTAATATTGAAGTTGGTTTTTTCTCTGAAAAAACTTTCATTATGTTGGAAAAATCAGATTCATCCACGTGATCATAATGGACATCTCCTTCTTGTGAGATTTCATTGCACATTAATAAATATTAAAGTGTCATTTGAAATCTAATCTCCAAAAATAATTACAAAGTTATGGTACTCTTTATACCCATCAACTCAACATATTTTTCCAAACATTCATGGCTTTGCTTTACCAACTCCATGTTTATTTATAGTTCATTGTTTACATGTTATACTCGATGTTTGGTTGTTTGCAACTCTTCTATTTAAATAGGCCTCTGATCCTTTGGGGATTTATGTCTAGAATTCTCTACTTCCAATAAAAGGTGAAAAACCCTATTGAAACCTCATTTTATGTTCTTTGTTTTTGCATTTGAAATTGTGAATGATAAATATGATTTAATATGGAAAAAAATGATAAAGTGCATCTAATTATTTTTGTTAGTTCTATTTTATTTGTAAACACTTTTTGGTTCAAGAAAAACCTCTTAGTGAGACTTGAAGTTAAAATTTATAGTAAGTTCCAGGCTTGTGATCCTTGTATCAAAGAATGCATATGAAGATTTGCAAGAATTGTTAATGCACATATCCCTTYTTTTTGTGCATTTTTTGCTAACAACTTGCAGATTTTAATTGGGAATTTTCATGTTGTCCACTCCATTCTTGTAGAAATATCATCTTGAATTGTTGATTCATTGTTGATTGCAGTTTTGTAATGTAAATTTGACTTTTTCCTTTTTTCTCTTTTAATATCGAAACTGGCTCCTTGTTGAAAAATACATCCATTAAGTTAGAAAAGTTAGATTCATCCACATGATCATAATGTATCTCCAAGATTTTTTCTCAAATAAGTTTAGCCAATGCAATAGCTAATGGCAATATTTTAACTAGCTCTGGCTCTAATGAAACCAAGTGACTAGGCTTGAATTGAAAGCTCTTTCCTCTTAGTAGGAACACTTGTATTTCGAATTGTAATGTATCAAAGAAATTGCACACCTAATTATTTTCCAAAATGGTAACATTGMAAATCTTAAAATTTGAATAGTAGAATGAAAATACTTCACATTTCATATGACATCCTTTACCCATTTCATATGGCATTATTTACCTAAATAACATTATTAGCAATGTGCAACAATCATTTATTTTTTAAGTAAAAAAGATTTATAAAATTAGAAAAACATTAATAAAAAACAACCATTAATAAAATAAATTTGTAATAAGGAAACCCAAAAAAAAACACAAAAATATAATTGAAAATACAATCCAAAAAGTAGTCTTTAGATTCTTTTTGTCTCCCTTGCATGATGCATTTTGAGTAAAGTTCAAAATGGATGCTAAGAGCAACTTCTTCTATAACCAATTCAAATTAAAAAAAAAAAACTAAATTCCAATTAAATTGAATTGGTTATATAAATATTTTTTGAAATACAAAAATATGGAAAACAAAAATTACTCCTAAAAAAATTGATTTCTTCTAATTTTTAGTAGTGATAAAATTAAGTGAAATTTAAATGAATACTATTTTTATTATTTTTTATTGATGATTTCATTATAGTTTTTAATTTTATTTTAAATTTAATAGAAATTTTACCTATAAAATTATAGATATTATTGTATCAGTAGTAGCCATGGACTTTACAACACAGTATGGGAGAGATGTTAAACACTACATTAAAACAAAATAAATAAATAAGTAAATGTTATGTTACTTCCAACAAAAACAAATTAAATAACTACTTATGTATATATGTACATGATAACATCTAAAATATTAAACTAGGGTAGATCCATCTTAAACATTGATTAATCAAGCACCAAAACATCAAATTTCTTAAGGTGTAATTTAAAAAAAAAAAAAACATTTTAAGAAATTTGATTCATCTTGATACTTGATAGATATGAGTTTAAAATGAATCTACCCTCCTTAATTAATTTTCATTATCTTCTTTACTAGTATCTTCATTATCTTCTTTACTATTTACTATTTAATCAATTTATTACAAACAATAACAGTAGTCTAAATATTTTACAAAATGAAATGAAATGACGTTTTAAATTTATGTCGCCAGATTCGGACAAAAAAACCATTTCATAGAACAATTAGACAAGTATCCTAAAAAATATTTTGATGTAAAATAAAACAAAAAAAATTCTAACACAGTCTAACTTACCTATGATGTATATCATCTTTCAACATTGTACTGGGCTTATCACGGTGATATTCTGAAGTTATGATGAAATCCGTTATACAGTTAAATTGGATGGTGTTCAACATTTTATTTTGTCATTTTTTTTTCTCCATTTTCATGGTTTTTGACATCGTCCTCTTTTTCCTTTTCCTTTTTTCTTTTTTCATTTTTTTAGAAAAATATTTTTTTTTGGCATCTTCTCAATGCTATCAATGCTGTAGCAGGTGGATTATAAACCCTCGAATCTGAATTGCAATTCAAATCCAACAACCTATAATCCACCTATCTGCCACAGCATTCAATAATGCTTAACAGACTTGATATTGCTCACCATCACCGGTTACCCATGTAACAGAGCGCGGCCCATTTCTTTAGAGCTGGCGTCCATGTCCTTAAAGAGGAACGAATCAGGAAAAGAGTAAAGCAATTTTTTTTCCTCGGGTTCATCATCTCATCTCGGACCGAATCCTTCCACAAAATCATTCTAGTTTGTCAGTGGGACTGTAGAGTAATATCAATGTCACCAGATTCTTTTTTTTTAAATTTTCGATGTTACAGCTTCATAAACGTATGCACGCAATGCTTTTTTTAGGGCATCTTTTCTTTGCCCACTTGACAGAGCGCTGGCCCATCTCTTTACAGGTGCCGTCCATGTTCTGAAAGCGGAACGAATCAGGAAAAGATCGACGTAATTCTGTTTCTTTTTCTCGTGGATCATCATCTTGAAGTGATTTCTTCCGCAATATCATTCTACTGTTTTTTTCATTGGGACATCTATTATTCAGAAAAACACATCACAGATGATTCTAGATGTCAGAAAAAAGATCTTCCTGGTAGGAGTCCACCTTTCGAAATTCAGGGTGTCATTGTGCATCCAAATTCATTGCTTCTACGGACTTCCATCCATGTTTCCATATCATCAAAAGCTCCTAGTCTTCACTTATGTTTAGTGTGCTTCGTCCTGCTTCATGGAGACGTGAGATAAGGTCATTTGAGAGAGAGCTCTAGTTGCAGCAACCTACAGTATCAACACCTACCTTCACATTTGCACCTATCCCCACCTTCCAAGCGAGAAATCTACCTATACCTAGAAAGGCCAATGTTAATGCCCGCCACTGGTTGGAGATATTTTGTGTAGGCTTTTGTCTGAACATCGGATCCATTCAATGATTGAATCGAGGCATAGGTATTTATCTTTTAGTATACACCTCCACAAGTTGTCCCAAGTAATGAAAACCCATAGAGAATTTGCTACAATAGCCTTACAAAAAGAGTAAAGATCCTTTAAATCCCACCCTCCCAAGGATTTTGGCTTTGATAGTTGTTTCTGTGTGACCAAATGAGAGCCAAGGAATTCAACACTATTCTTCCACAAGTAATTGAAACATATCTTTTTAATACTAGTGAGGACCCCCTTTGGAATATAAGCTAGAAGATGCCAGTAAATAGGAATAGCTTCCAGCACTAATTTTACCATCGACCGCCACGCGATATACATCTATTACACCAACAACTGATCCTCTTCTCAATACATGCTAACAACCACCTCCAATCTTCCTTCCCATAATTATTGAAATTTAGGATGAAACCCAAGTATTTGACACCCTCCTTAATTTCATGAGCTAAGGAACAAAAAATAGGTTGAATCTAAACATGTTCCTCCTCTACAAACTCTGAAAAAGAATATGGAGGAATTTTCATCATTTATTAGCATTATCATTGCATCACATAACCAATCTAGGATTTCCTTCAACTTACACCCTTATGAAGCTTCACACATGGAAAAAATTAATATATCATCAATGAACAATAGGTATGATAAGCTCATGTTTCTTCCTATTTGAAGATCCCTCACCGAATTCTAACTTTTTGCATCCTCCATAGCAAGACTAAGTCCATCCAAAATGAGGAGAAATACATAAGGTGACAGTGGGCAGCCTTGACAGAGGCCTCTGCCAACTTTGAAGGGGACCCCGCCTTGTTTATTAGGAAAACAAAGGAGATTGTCGAGACACAAGTCATGATCCATTTCACCATAACCAAATCAAAACCAATCTTTAGGAGCAATAGTCAAAGGTACAATCAAGGAACATGATCATATGCTTTAGATAGGTCGATCTTTATAACCAAAACAACTCTCTTTTGAGTTTTGATCGTGTGTAGGCCCTCTTGGGAAGACCCAATGGCCTCATGAATGAGGTGACCTTTTAGGAAGTCAAATTGTTCAGGACTAATAAAATTAGAGAGAAATGCCTTTATCCCAACAATTATAATCTCTGAAATAATTTTATGAATGCAATTACATAGAGCAATGGGTCGAAATTCAACAAAGGACAAAGGATGATCAAGTTTCAGAATGATGATGATAAAGGTAGAGTTCAGACTGGGAGAAGTTTACTTGAGGTCCTTACCTCCTCCACTACTCGAAGCAGATCATCACCTATGACTTCAAAAAAATCTTCATAGAACTCGATTGTCCATCTGTCAAGACCCATGGTTTTGTCTTTTTTAAACAATGCAATGATCGCCTACGTCTCTTCGTTCAAGACTTCATGGAATAGGTCCTTGGCATCCTCTTCTTCAATCATCCTAGGAAATAGTGCTATCAATCATAGCATCTCTCCCATCTTGAATTATGCATTTTCCTTGAACATCCCCTGAAAGTGCTCGACCCCTAAGGCTGCAACCTCCTTAAAACTACAATCTGGAACCCCATTTGCATCTCTTAGTTTCGATATAGTATTGTAATTTATTCTATATTTGGCAAAGTTTTGAAAGTGATTTTTGTTTTAATCAACAACAACAATCCATAAAGCCCAACTTTTTAAACATCGGGCATTTTCCTTCTCGAGAATTATTATGTTCCTTTGAGCTTCCAACTCTCGACATTTCTCTTACTCCAAAGAA
>JASDQU011026767.1:5209-16771 GCA_032191745.1 Picea mariana
TGTTGTGATTGGACGACACAAGAGCATCGGAGCAGAGCGAGGAACAACAGAGATTAAAGGAGAGCGTTCATAAGGTATGTACACCATCCATTTCTCTTAGTTTCATTCAATAGCTAGATATAGGGAAAGAGTAGTATTCTCTCACGTTTTGTTCCATATCCAGGTGGATCTGGGGAGATTGGTCTGTGTCCGCACTCATGAATTTATCCATAAACAATAGTCTATAGACTTCTTTTGGTTTCTGGATTAATTTCTCAGTGCTAAATAGGATTCGTGTGCAGAGTCATAATGGAGTGCAAGTTGTGGTTGTTGGCTTATCATTCTTGGTCTAATTTGAAGGAACCGGTGGCCTCTGTGTGTGTTACCTTAGGCTATTAAACTTTCATCTGGTCCATACTTTGAAATCATGTGAAGTGTATTGGTTGTGACAGAATGAATGAATAAAATCATTGATGGTTTTGCAACTCTCTTGGTCTTTCTTATTTCTATCAGATTTTGTGATTTTGCTTCTTGTTTAAGTTATTATCTAAAAGAATCAAACATCTTTATTTCAGTTTGCATTTGATAAATGATTAAAAAGCAATAGTTGGTCTTAAATTTAATGACTTGAAGGTTAATTGAACTTTCAATAAGGATATAAATTAGGGTGATAATCTCACTTATCTTGTCTTAGCCAAACAAGATTCGAAAAAATGTTGTGAGAAGGACTTCCATTTATTTTACTCAACATTTTCTTTGGCGACCATACTAGGCATGAAGGACTCTATTTTCATTTCCCTGGTTTGTCTTTTTTGTACACTTCTAAATTTATTGTTTAAATTTACTGGTTTAATTTATGTTTGTTGTTTGTTTATAGTTTGTATACTTTTGTTCAGATTCTTCTCTCGAATCATGATTGTGCCTACTCAAAGACAACCCAACCTAGGTAGCATTCTAGAGGATCAAACCAACATTTCCCTTACCTTCTATAATCTCATTCTTGAGACTGTAAATAGTCAGGCTTAACTTAATCATTCTTGGGAAGTTGCTTCTAAAGAGGCTAGAATTAGGGAACATTGGGATGCTTGTCAGAGATTATTAGAAACCATCCTCGTCATTAATTTCCTAACATAACCGCTTAACCCCGAAATTATCACATATTATGTTCTCTTCCTCTTGTATATCTCGGCGAATATGAGGTCAATCACCTGAATTTCCTCTCACTCCCGAAGTAGGAAGAATAAAAGTTGTTTTCCAAGGGAAACAACCTAAGCTTCATCGGTCTTTGTCTTATTCGGCTAGTTCCTCATCCTCCATGCTTCCTTACGTCTTCAAAATGTCGAGCACTAGTAGTGGAACAAGAAGATGTGGTTCTGAAGGTGGCACCAATAGTTCATATTCCTCACAACCTTCTTCTTTGACTTCGATCGAGAGTATCTATAGCCATGTTGTTCATGTTCAATCTACCACAAATCTATCCAAGGTCATTAAGAAATATGGCTTATTTCAATTTGAGGAAGATGCTACTACTACTCTGTGGCATGTTTTAGGAAACGACATTATTTCAACAGAAGAGAATTTGATTGTTTTTTCGAATGCCTATCATAACATTAGTACGAATGACAACAATACATGTATGCATTTATTTGTGAATTCTCTAGAAGGAAAAGTTATGGATGAATTCTTTGGTTTTCCTCCCAAAATATTTTCTACCTGGGTAGAGTTGGTCTATTGGTTCAAGTACACTTTTGGACAACAAAAGAGTCCATTCGATCAATTAAAGGAGTAAAATAAAATTACATATAACAAAGTTGGAGCCATTAAGGCTTTCAATATTCACTTCACCAAGTTATCTAATCTAATCCCTGAATTGATTGGACCTCAAAATCAAGTTGTGTTCATGCACTACTACAATGCTTTACCCTTTTCCTATCATCACAAAATGGAAGAGAAAGCCATAGATAATATCGGATCTGCCCTTCAGACTTGTTTAGAGTACGAAGAGCAGCTAGACAGAATTGTTCTTCCTAAGGAGGACTATGCCAAGCAAACTGATATGTATATTATTTTGCAGCTTCTGCAAGACATTAATAATCACATGATCTCTTTTGAAAGGAAGGGAATTTCCTCTACTTCCACCATCGAGGCCTCTACCCAGGCTGCTACTAAAAATTTTGTGAGCAATAATTTTCAACCAAAGGCCATATTGCCCAAATCCTAGTGTAATTTTTGCGAAGAACATCACGAGAAAAGAACTTGTGAAATCAAGAAAAACGCAAGGGGATCGAATCTTTGGAAAGAAACCAGATACTACCATTGTTGTCTTAGACTGGGCCCCACAGGATTGCGTTATTGTAGTTAATACTAGAAATAAATCATATTCCAATAAGGGCAAAGATGATTCTTCCAAGGCTACTTTTGCCCCTAGCACATCCATTCAAAATACTGGCTCACAAGTTGCCCACCTTTCTATCGGTCATCAAGTCATCATTCCTTTTTCAAAGTATGATATTTTAAATCAGTTGGCTAACATAATGGTTGATGCTACTCTTTTGGATATGGTAATAGTAATAGAACAATAACAACATCTTAGATATTTCATGGAAGGTAAAACTTCCAACATAGCCAGTCTCACAGAAGATTATGATGAAGAAGAGTCTCATGTAAATAGGATAGGTGTAAATAACTTTAGGAGATCTGTAAATTACTCGCATTTCTATATTTCTGTAAAGATTTTAGACCAAATAGCACATTGTTGCCTCATTGATGGTGGCTCAGGCCCAATTGTCATGTCAAAGATCATTACGGAAGAGCTCAACCTCTCTTGTACAAACGAAAATGGAAGAAGCATGCTCTCCTATAATAATCAACAACAATCCACGATTGATGAGATCAAAGATGTAACCTTATTACTTTGCGCACATCCAGAAATATGCACCACCCTTAACATTCAAGTCATCGATAGGCATGTCAGTGATTACTCAATTATTTAGGGAAGAGATTGGAAAGCCCTAACAAGTGATTACTTGTCTTTAGATGGGTTGCATCTATCTATCCCTAAGGATTAAAAGAACATTATTGTTCTCAGAGAATATCATATATCACCTTATATTGAGAAAGTTCCTCAACTAAATGTCAATTATGTTACGAAAAGCCTGGGTGTTTATTCTATTTTCACAGAAGAAGATGACGTGTCATGCAAACAATTTGACTATGATTTACTCACCTATAGGAAAAATTTACAACTTCTCCTTCAGGTTAGAATTCACTTGCACCAACAACGTTGATGAGTTTGAAGCCAGATTGTTAGGTATCGAGAATGCTTATAATCTGGGTTTTGGTCATCTTACCATATTTGGTGATTCCGAGATAGTGGTTAATCTTGTTAGAAAAATTTATAATCCCAATAACAGGCTGATGAAAAGGTACACTCAGGCCATTTGGGCCTTGATTTCAAATATGTTATCTTTCAACATCACTCACATAAAAAGGGAGCTTAACACAATGGCTGATAGGTTAGCAATTTTTTCTACCTCTCCTACTCGACAATTATTACCACAACAACCTGATTGCACTTTTATGTCTCTATATTGTCCACATATACCTGACAATGTTGAATCATGGCAGGTTTTCAAAAATGATGAGGATATTTGTGCTTTCTTACAAAATGAACCTCTTAAGCCTAAGGAAGTGATTTCTATTGAAGATGATAAGTTTTCAAAAGGATTGACTCCTCTTAAGTGTTCATTTTCAACGAGTGATGTTCGTAAAAAGGAAAACGTTATAGGAGATGAGTCAAAGAGGAAAGTTGGAGACATTGTCTCTATGAATATTGGAACCTCGGATGATCCCAAGATTCTTAAAGTAGGAACCCAATGTTCACAAGAGGAAAAAAAATATTCATGGATTTATTTTGTGAATTCAAGGACGTCTTTTCTTGGTTGTATGATGATCTTCGTGGTTTTAATCCCAACATCATCCAACACGCCATTCTTATTAAGGAAGGGACGAAACCAGTAAGGCAGAGACAAAGGCCTGTAAACCCTACCCTCGAAGCTACTATCAGAAAGGAAGTTGAAAAATTACTAAAAGCTCAAATCATCTTTCCAGTAAAGTATTATGAATGGGTCTCAAATCTGGTTCCTGTACGGAAGAAAAATGGCGAGATCAGGTTATGTGTTGACCTTCGTGCTTTAAATAGAACTAGTACTAAAGACAACTTTTCGCTTCCTAACATGGAGATGATCCTACAAGAGGTAGTCGGGTCTCAAATGATGTCCCTACTTGACGGTTTTTCTGGATACAATCAAATTAGAGTCAAGAGGGATGATAAATATAAAACCACATTCACCACCAGATGGAGCACATTTTCCTATGAACAGATGTCTTTTGGTCTATCTAATGCAGGTGTCGCATTCCAAAGAGCTATGCAAACAACTTTCAACAATTTGATCAGTAATATAATTCAAGTTTATCTTGACGACTTAACTATTTATTCTAAAAACCAATCAGATCATTTTGGTCATCTTAGGAAAGTCTTTCTACGTCGCAGAAAATTCGGTATGTCATTGAATCCTTCTAAGTCTATTTTTGGAGTTACTCAAGGCAAACTCCTTGGTCATATTGTTTCTGACTGTGGTATTAGTATTGACCCCGAGAGAGTTGTTGTGATTATTAACCTCCCTGCTCCTACCTCTAAGCAAAGTGTTCAAGCTTTCATGAGCACCATTAACTTTGTTAGGAGGTTTGTTCCTTACTTTGTTGTGATGGTTAAACCTATTCATAATTTGCTAAAGGAGGATAGAACCTTCTATTGGACTAATGAGGTATAAAAGGATTTTATAGGAATCAATAAAGCAATCAGCTCTGCACCAATTTTCTCCAAGACTGATTTTAATAAAGACTTCATCATCTATACCAATGCCACAGAAGAGGCAATATTTTCCATCATTATGCAAGTTGATGACCGAAATCAAGAAAATCCTATAGCTTCTATGAGTCAAAATTTATCAGATGACGAGGTGAAGTATACTCTAATTGAAAAACACACTTTCTCCTTGGTAAAAGCTATAGGAAAGTTCAGACATTTTATTTTGGGCAAGAAAACACAAGTAAGAGTTGTTTTCCTACAGTCAAGTTTTTTCTTACACATACTCATCTTTCAAGAAAACTTGCCCATTGGCTTGCCAAGATTCCAGAACATGATTTAACGATCACCACAACCAAAACTATTAATGGATGTAATCCAACTCTTCACTTGGCTCAACACCCTAAACCAGGTGATTCTCTTGAGGAAGACGAGAATGTTTTGCTGGCATTATTTTACTTGGAAACTCTTGATATTAACTTGGTTGATCATCCTTGGTACAAGGATATCTTCTATTATCTTTTGCATCAGAGTTGCCCAAGTCTTTTAGATTCACATAAACGTAGAATATTACACTTAATATCCCCGAAGTACCTCATCCTAGGGAACACCATTTATCGTAGATATGTTGATGGGATACTACTAAGATGTGTTGATGATAACGTAGACCAAAACATTTTAAATGAACTCCATGGATCTACAAATTCTAACCTCCATATTGGTGGCCATTTCACAGCAAAGGATACTACTTTCAAGATCATCAGGGATGGTTATTTTTGGCCCTCGATGTTTCAAGATTCTTTCAAGTTCGTTCAGTCTTGTAAAAAATGACAAAATTTTTCTGGTAGGGAACAATTTACAACTATGCCTTTACAGCCAGTTTTTTCTGATTTCCCATTAGCTAAATGGGGATTAGGCTTCATCGACCCTATCAAACCTTCATCTTCTATTGGACATATTTTTATCTTGACGACAATAGATTACTTTACCAAGTGGATTGAAGTTGTCCCTCTTAAAAACGCACATGATGAAGAGGTGATCAACTTATTAGAATCTCATATCTTTGCACGCTTTGTCATTTTTCTTGAAAGAATTTCAGATAATGGATCAATGTTTATTTTTGCAAAGTTTGCTCGATTTCTGAGTGAATTTGTAGTCAAGCACTTCACCTCATCCACCTATTACCCTCAGGGAAATGGGCAAGCCGAGTCAACCAACAAAAACATGGTCAAGATCCTAAAAAGGATCATTGATGACAAGCCTCGTCAATGGCACACTCTTCTCACATATGCATTGTCGATTGATCGCGCAACCGCTAAAAACAACGTTGGTCATACCCCTTTCTCACTCTTATATGGCCAAGAAGTTGTGATGCCTATTGAACTTCAACTTACCTGCCTTTGTTTAGCAATGCAAGCCGAGGAGTTAAATTCCATTGATATTTCCCATAGAATGAGTGCTCTGCTAGCTTTAGAGGAACAAAGAAACCATGCATTGGAAAAGCTGAAGAAAAGGCAACAGACAATGCCCTATGTGTGTGTTTTACACTATTAAACTTTCATCTGGTCCATATTTTGAAAGTATATGAAGTGTACTAGTTGTTACAGAATGAATGAATAAAATCATTGATGGTTTTGCAACTCTCTTGGTCTCTCTTATTTGCATCAAATTTTGTGATTTTGCTTCTTGTTTAAATTATTATCTAAAAATATCAGACTTCTTTATTTCAGTTTCCATTTGATAAATGATTAAAAAAAATCAATTGGTCTCTAAGTTAATAACTTGAAGGTTAATTGAACTTGCAATAAGGATATAAATTAGGGTGATAATCTCGCCTATCTTGTCTTAGCCAGAAAAGGTTCAAAAAAATGTTGTGAGGACTTCCATGTCTTTTACTCAACTCTTAGGTTGATACAGATTCCCTAGTTTTGTAGCTCAATATTCATTCTGATTTTTTATTTAGCTACATCCTTGGGTTGTTCCTTGTCTTATATCTTCAACTCACCAACCTCCTTATTTTTTAACTCTTTTCCATGTTTTGATTTTTTCTTCTCTCCATGTTCATCCGAGATATGTATCATTTGTTGGTATTTTATTATTTGTGGTCATATTATTTTCTCTCTTTCTTACAAATGTTGTATTTTCTCAACATATTCTAAATTTTCTTCTAATTTTATTGATGGATGGTTTTAGTTACAAAGTGCTAGCATATATGGTGATATCAACCATAGGTTCTTCTTCACATGGACATTCTATGTTGTGCCTATGATATCCTAACCAATGTCTTATATATGAACTTCCCCCTAATTTGTACTTTTTATATCGACATTATTTATGTTGGTGATGAATTGATGCTCTGCTATTGATATTAGCTTTACTTCTTCTGCACGAATTAGGAGGTGATCAAATAGTTTATTATAGATAAAAAAAATTGCTTCCCAGAATTTGTTGACGTTTCAAGTTCACTTAAAATTATTTCTTCTTGTAGTTTTTGGTATGTTGTATCAATTCTTATAGAACACTTAGTTTTGATATCCTTGCTTCTACTTTCATTTTTCTTGACTAAAGTTTTTCCTCATTGTTGTTTTTTGGTCCTAACTTCATGAGTTTCATGTTCATCTCTTATAATTTATACAATACATCTTCAAGTCTCACTCACGTGTGTTCCATTTTGGCCTCGATTCTCTTCCTTCTCAACTCAATATTCTACATCTTTCATAAGCTTATATAACTCTTTTATTTCTTCTATTCAAATGTTATGCATGACCAATATAGATACATTTTTAGATGCCTTATCTTTAATGTCTATAAAAGGTTTATACATTGTTTAAATTCCATTATTATTTTAGTGGAATATTCTTCTAAGCCTCCCCTAGTTATATCAATGTGGATATACACTAACTATGTGGATATACACATATGTCCACATATGGTAAAATATTTTATTTCTTTCATTTGTTTCTTTAGGTCATTGATACAATTATGTTTTTGTCTTATTTCCTTCTACATATCCATGTTTTTTGTCATCATCTATGCATGAATGAATATTTTTGACTTATCAAATACATTTTGTACTTCCATTTCCATTTTCAACATGCCTATATTATTCCATTTCCATTTTCAACATGCCTATATTATTTCAAAGTGAGACTTTAAGGTATGTTTTATCTCTAATTTCCTAGTACTTCCTGTGATTTACTAGGATTATTCACAAATTAACCTTTTCTTTGTCTACAATTTGTTGCATTGTTTGAATCTACTTACTAACTCTCTTTCTTAGAAAATTCAATTTAGCCTCATCAATATTTAGTATTGGTATTCTTTTTTATATTTGCTGGACCACCTTGCTCATTTGTCTTGTCCTATCTTGTTAATCATCTTGAGCCTTTGGTTATTTTTCATCATTTTTATTTTGTCTCCCTTGTTTTTAATCTTCATATTTTTTCCTCTTTCACTTTTCTTCTTGTTTCTTCGTATTTCCTTACTCTTTTTTCTTATTTTATATTTCTACTTCTTTTCATTCTTTCTCTTTTGCTTCTCTCTTTTCTTTCTCCTATATGCCTCTTTTCTTCTTCTTTTATGTTCTTCCTTCTTGACCTAGCTTTGTTTTTTTCTATTTTTCTTTTTCATTTTCCTTTCCATTTTATTTTAATTTTGTCTTTTCACTGGAGTAATTGTCATTAGCTATGTTGACTTTCTTTTTTTGTTGATCTTCTTCTAACTTTATTTTCCTTTTCCTTTCTATTGCATTGGCATTTTTCAAGTATTTTAACTTTCTTCAATTTCTATTTTTCCACTCCTTTCCTCAACTTCTTCGTCCTCCTTAACTTTTATTTTATCATTCCTTCTCCACAAGTTCTTAAAATTTTCAACTTATTTATTTCTCTTTTCTTCATCGTATCTCCTTTTTTAGATGCATTTCATGTGAATTTTGTTACTTATTTTGATCTATTTCCATTTTCCTTTCATTTCATTTTATTAGCTCCAAGATTTTGAGCCATGTAGTATATTGAATTTTCTTTTTCCATATAGTCCTTTTGTTTATGTGTTGTTATTTACTCTCCTTGAGTGTTAGATTATCTATATTTTATGCAGCTCATATCTGTACTATATTATTTTCTCTTCCTTCGGTATCTTGTTAATATGGTTTCCATATCATTTCAATATAACCATCCTTTCATCTTTGTTATTTTTTCTATTGTTCCTTCTAGTTTAATTAACTTTTCCTTATTATACTCTATGTAGTGTCTCTAGATGCCTCCCTTGGCCATTAGGGAACTCAATTCAAAATCCTTTTATCTAATAACCAATTCTTATGTGAAATCCACTCACCCTTTCATATTTATATAAGATAGAATTCATTACAAATATAAAAAGCACCAGAAAAAACCTTGCATGTTCCTAATACATTCATTATGCATTTCTTTCAAGACATTAGCAAAATAGAAAGCAATCTACAAGTGTTGGATAGTTGGTTGTCATTAATGTCAACCCTTGGAGAAGTCTAGAAGCCCTAGAGATGTGGTTGAGATAGATGGATAGTTGGTTGTCATTGATGGAGTGGTTGATGTCAGCATATTTGTTGAGTGCATTTGATGAAGTCTAAATGTAGCCCCGAAGGTATGGTCATGGAACTCATAGTTTATCAAGGAATAAAGACATTAAGACCAATGTATTTGCAAGTAAGATTATCATAGATGGATAGTACACATCATGTTGTTTCTGGTGATAGGTGGTACTTCATGCGGCTCCTTATGGTTGAGGAGATATGGCTTTGTAAAGTGTGGAGGACCCTCAATAATAATCTAGAATATCCTAGAAGGTCAACAAGAAGTCAATTATTCTAGAAGCCTCTAGAAAGTGTTCAAGAAGTTTGCTAGTCAAAGTGGTTGCAACAAGAAGTTAATTATGGGTAAAGTAGTTCCAACAAAAAAGTACAGGTTGACCCTAAAATTAAGAAAAAGGGTAAAACAATTATGACCCTAAAATTAAGAAAGGGTAAAACAATTATGACCCTAAAATTAGAAAAAAGGGTAAAACAATTGACTCTAAAATTAGAAAAACAAAAAAAGATAAAACAATTATGACCCTAAAATTAGGAAAAATGGTAAAACAGTTATTACCCTAAAATTAGGAAAAAGGGTGAAACAGTTAAAGGGTAAAACAATTATAACAAGAAATTAATTAAGGGTAAAGTGATTACAACAAGAAATGAATTAAGTATAAAGTGGTTGAAAAACAGTTAAATGGAAGAGTATAAATACACATCAAGAATCTCTCATCCTCACACACAAGTTCATTGAATATCTATCTAGTGAACACTTGATCTATTGGTGAATATGAGGTAGCAAGGATGAGGTAAATTAAAGGAGATGCTTGTTCCAGATTGCAGTAAGGTATGATTATGCAACAGGGTTGTCATAGGTTATGAGGTATGTCATTGTGTAAGTTTTGAGGGTTATATCTTGGTAATGTTATGGCTCATATTGATGGCATGACCTGATGATATTTTGGAGATTATGGTTTATGCTTGATGCACATCTTGAGATTTTTGGTACTTGTTTAGTACATGGTTTATGGCATATATTGTGGTACATGGTTGAGGCATATCATATGGTACTTGTTTGAGACATTTGTTGCATATGGTTGAGGTTCATGCTTTGGTGTTAAGCTTGAGACATATCATTGATACATTGTATATGGTTGTTATGGTTTATTGTTATAGGCACATCTTTGCGATATTGGAATATACTTGAGGCATATACTTGGTATATGATCTTGGTTGATTATGATGCATGCTTGAAGTTTTGGTTTATACATCGATGCATATGTTGGTACACAATTGATGGTTGAGGTGCATGGTACAGGTATTGGTGCATGGTCGATGCACTTGTTGTTGTACAGGTGTTGGTGCATAGTTGATGCACGTGTTGTCGTACATGTTGTGGTACACAGTTGATGATTGGTAGGGTATAGGTTGATGGTTTGGTACATGCTTGGTCGAGACATGTGTTGGTGATGTTGGAAATCTAGTTGAGAGGTGTCTTTGGTATATGATCCATGTGAGAGGATCTAGTTGAGTATCAATGATAGTGACAGGTTGGACAGGTTGGTCAGTGACATGTTGACAGTGGCAGTGGAGTTGATGGTGACAATAACAGTGGCAGTGATTGTGGTAGTGACAGTTGGTCTACACTTATATTTTAGGGCGACACGACAGGATAAGGAAAGGGGGTTGTAGCCTCCTTCTGATTGGTTTCGGAGAACTCAGGGAGTTGGAGCTTCCTTCAGGCTGGAGCCTGAGAATTAGGGGGTTATAGTCTCCTGGTTGGAGAAAGAGAATTCAAGGAGTTGTGGCTTCCTTCAGGTTGGAGCCTGATAATCAGAGGGTTGAAGCATTCTTCTGGTTGGAGCCAAAGAATTCAAGGAGTTGTAGTTTCCTTCAAGTTGGAGCTTGTAAATAGGGGGTCGTAGCCTCCTTCCAGTTGTGGCTGGAAAATTGGGAAGTAGGTGCTTCCAATGATGTATTATTTGATATATAGGAAAGCATTATGTGGTTTTCTCCCATTTGGGTTTCCATGTAAATTCCGGTGTACTGTGTATTTGATGTAATGTTGTTGATGTGATGCTCTTATGTTTATATGTTCATAATATATTGTTGATTAAGTTGAAGTTTGTATATTGTGGTTAAAAGTGGTAAAAGTGTTCATACTGAT
>JASDQU011026767.1:16805-28999 GCA_032191745.1 Picea mariana
TCATTTGTTGGTATTTTATTATTTGTGGTCATATTATTTTCTCTCTTTCTTACAAATGTTGTATTTTCTCAACATATTCTAAATTTTCTTCTAATTTTATTGATGGATGGTTTTAGTTACAAAGTGCTAGCATATATGGTGATATCAACCATAGGTTCTTCTTCACATGGACATTGTATGTTGTGCCTATGATATCCTAACCAATGTCTTATATATGAACTTCCCCCTAATTTGTAGTTTTTATATCGACATTATTTATGTTGGTGATGAATTGATGCTCTCCTATTGATATTATCTTTACTTCTTCTGCACGAATTAGGAGATGATCAAATAGTTTATTATAGATAAAAAAAAATTGCTTCCCATAATTTGTTGACGTTTCAAGTTCACTTAAAATTATTTCTTGTTGTAGTTTTTGCTATGCTGTATCAATTCTTATAAAACACTTACTTTCGATATCCTTGCTTCTACTTTCATTTTTCTTGGCTAAAGTTTTTCCTCGTTGTTTTTTGGTCCTAACTTCATGAGTTTCATGTTCATCTCTTATAATTTATACAATACATCTTCAAGTCTCACTCACGTGTGTTCCATTTTGGCCTCGATTCTCTTCCTTCTCAACTCAATATTCTACATATTTCATAAGCTTATATAACTCCTTTATTTCTTCTATTCAAATGTTATGCATGACCAATATAGATACATTTTTAGATGCCTTATCTTTAATGTCTATAAAAGATTTATACATTGTTTAAATTCCATTATTATTTTAGTGGAATATTCTTCTAAGCCTCCCCTAGTTATATCAATGTGGATATACACTAACTATGTGGATATACACATATGTCCACATATGGTAAAATATTTTATTTTATTCATTTGTTTCTTTAGGTCATTGATACGATTATGTTTTTGTCTTATTTCCTTCTACATATCCATGTTTTTTGTCATCATCTATGCATGAATGAATATTTTCGACTTATCAAATACATTTTGCACTTCCATTTCCATTTTCAACATGCCTATATTATTTCAAAGTGGGACTTTAAGGTATGTTTTATCTCTAATTCCCTAGTCTTTCCCGTGATTTACTAGGATTATTCACAAATTAACCTTTTCTTTGTCTACAATTTGTTGCATTGTTTGAATCTACTTACTAACTCTCTTTCTTAGAAAATTCAATTTAGCCTCATCAATATTTAGTATTGGTACTCTTTTTTATATTTGTTGAACCACCTTGCTCATTTGTCTTGTCCTATCTTGTTAATCATCTTGAGCCTTTGATTATTTTTCATCATTTTTATTTTGTCTCCCTTGTTTTTAATCTTCATATTTTTTCCTCTTTCACTTTTCTTCTTGTTTCTTCGTATTTCCTTACTCTTCTTGCTTATTTTATATTTCTACTTCTTTTCATTCTTTCTCTTTTGCTTCTCTCTTTTCTTTCTCCTATATGCCTCTTTTCTTCTTCTTTTATGTTCTTGCTTCTTGACCTAGCTTTGTTTTTTTCTATTTTTCTTTTTCATTTTCCTTTCCATTTTATTTTAATTTTGTCTCTTCACTGGAGTAATTGTCGTTAGCTATGTTGACTTTTTTTTTTGTTGATCTTCTTCTAACTTTATTTTCCTTTCCCTTTTTGTTGCATTGGCATTTTTCAAGTATTTTAACTTTCTTCAATTTCTATTTTTCCACTCCTTTCCTCAACTTCTTCGTCCTCCTTAACTTTTATTTTATCATTCCTTCTCCACAAGTTCTTAAAATTTTCAACTTATTTATTTCTCTTGTCTTCATCATATCTCCTTTTTTAGATGCATTTCATGTGAATTTTGTTACTTCTTTTGATCTATTTCCATTTTCCTTTCATTTTATTTTATTAGCTCCAAGATTTTGAGCCATGTAGTATATTGAATTTTCTTTTTCCATATAGTCCTTATGTTTATGTGTTGTTATTTACTCTCCTTAAGTGTTAGATTATCTATATTTTATGCAGCTCATATCAGTACTATATTCTTTTCTCTTCCTTCGGTATCTTGTTAATATGGTTTCCATATCATTTCAATATAACCATCATTTCATCTTTGTTATTTTTTCTATTGTTCCTTCTCGTTTATTTAACTTTTCCTTATTATACTCTATGTAGTGTCTCTAGATGCCTCCCTTGGCCATTAGGGAACTCAATTCAAAATCCTTTCATCTAATAACCAATTCTTATGTGAAATCCACTCACCCTTTAATATTTATATAAGATAGAATTCATTACAAATATAAAAAGCACCAAAAAAAACCTTGCATGTTCCTAATACATTCATTATGCATTTCTTTCAAGGCATTAGCAAAATAGAAAGCAATCTAAAAGTGTTGGACAGTTGGTTGTCATTAATGTAAACCCTTGGAGAAGTCTGGAAGCCTTAGAGATGTGGTTGAGATAGATGGATAGTTGGTTTTCATTGATGGAGTGGTTGATGTCAGCATATTTGTTGGGTGCATTTGATGAAGTCTACATGTAGCCCCGAAGGTATGGTCATGGAACTCACAGTTTATCGAGGAATAAAGACATTAAGGCCAGTGTATTTGCAAGTAAGATTATCATAGATGGATAGTACACATCATGTTGTTTCTGGTGATAGGTGGTACATCATGCGGCTCCTTATGGTTGAGGATATATGGCTTTGAAAAGTGTGGAGGACCTTCAATAATAATTTAGAATATCCTAGAAGGTCAACAAGAAGTCAATTATTCTAGAAGCCTCTAGAAAGTGTTCAAGAAGTTTGCTAGTCAAAGTGGTTGCAACAAGAATTTAATTACGGGTAAAGTAGTTAAAACAAAGAAATTATAAGTTTACTAATTATCGGTAAAGTAGTTCCAACAAGAAAGTACAGGTTGCCCCTAAAATTAAGAAAAGGGGTAAAACAATTATGACCCTAAAATTAAGAAAGGGTAAAACAATTATGACCCTAAAATTAGAAAAAAGGGTAAAACAATTGACTCTAAAATTAGAAAAACAAAAAAAGATAAAACAATTATGACCCTAAAATTAGGAAAAAGGGTAAAACAGTTATTACCCTAAAATTAGGAAAAAGGGTGAAACAGTTAAAGGGTAAAACAATTATAACAAGAAATTAATTAAGGGTAAAGTGGTTACAACAAGAAATTAATTAAGTATAAAGTGGTTGATAAACAATTAAATGGAAGAGTATAAATACACATCAAGAATCTTTCATCCTCACACACAAGTTCATTGAATATCTATCTAGCAAACACTTGATCTATTGGTGAATATGAGGTAGCAAGGATGAGGTAAATTAAAGGAGATGCTTCTTCCAGATTGCAGTAAGGTATGATCATGCAACAAGGTTGTCACAGGTTATGAGGTATGTCATTGTGTAAGTTTTGAGGGTTATATCTTGGTAATGTTATGGCTCATATTGATGGCATGCCTTGATGATATTTTGGAGATTATGGTTTATGCTTGATGCACATCTTGAGAGTTTTGGTACTTGTTTAGTACATGGTTTATGGCATATATTGTGGTACATGGTTGAGGCATATCATATGGTACTTGTTTGAGACATTTGTTGCATACGATTGAGGTTCATTCTTTGGTGTTAAGCTTGAGACATATCATTGATACATTGTATATGGTTGTTATGG
Source organism: Picea mariana (assembly GCA_032191745.1). Classification (NCBI taxonomy): domain Eukaryota; kingdom Viridiplantae; phylum Streptophyta; class Pinopsida; order Pinales; family Pinaceae; genus Picea; species Picea mariana. Next base: position 20,451 of record JASDQU011026767.1, read on the forward strand.
TTTATTGTTATAGGCACATCTTTGTGATACTGGAATATGCTTGAGGCATATACTTGGTATATGATCTTGGTTGATTATGATGCATGATTGAAGTTTTGGTTTATACATCAATGCATATGTTGGTACACAATTGATGGTTGAGGTACATGGTACAGGTGTTGGTGCATGGTCGATGCACTTGTTGTTGTACAGGTGTTGGTGCATGGTTGATGCACGCGTTGTCGTACATGTTGTGGTACACGGTTAATGATTGGTAGGGTATAGGTTGATGGTTTGGTACATGCTTGGTCAAGACATGTGTTGGTGATGTTGGAAATCTAGTTGAGAGGTGTCTTTGGTATATGATCCATGTGAGAGGATCTAGTTGAGTATCAATGATAGTGACAGGTTGGACATGTTGACAATGGCAGTGGAGTTGACGGTGACAATGACAGTGGCAGTGATTGTGGTAGTGACAGTTGGTCTACACTTATATTTTAGGGCGACGCCACGGGATAAGGAAAGGGGGTTGTATCCTCCTTCTGATTGGTGTCGGAGAACTCAGGGAATTGGAGCTTCCTTCAGGCTGGAGCCTGAGAATTAGGGGGTTATAGTCTCTTGGTTGGAGAAAGAGAATTCAAGGAGTTGTGGCTTCCTTCAGGTTGGAGCCTGATAATCAGAGGGTTGGAGCATTCCTCTGGTTGGAGCCAAAGAATTCAAGGAGTTGTAGTTTCCTTCAGGTTGGAGCTTGTAAATAGGGGGTCGTAGCCTCCTTCCAGTTGTGGCTGGAAAATTGGGAAGTAGGTTCTGCCAATGAATTTATTATTTGATATATAGGAAAGCATTATGTGGTTTTCTCCCATTTGGGTTTCCATGTAAATTCTTGTGTACTATGTATTTGATGTAATGTTGTTGATGTGATGCTCTTATGTTTATATGTTCATGATATATTGTTGATTAAGTTGAAGTTTGTATATTGTGGTTAAAAGTGGTAAAAGTGTTCATACTGATTCACCCCCCCCCCCACCTCTCGGTATTCCAACAACAAGAGCGAGTTGAGAACACTTACTTGTAAATGAATGCAAGTCCACCAAACTAGTTGTTGAGGAGTGATTTACCACCCAATCTTAGGAATAAGTTATAGATTTCACCCCCAATATAGACCATGCTACCACTGAGGCGAATGATTCTTTTAGAGGGTTCTATTCTTACTCAACCCAACCCATTAATCTTGTGACATGGCTAATCTACTCACCATTGAGCATGTATCTAGCAATCAATCAGCCATGGAATTATCTTCCATTTCCCTACATGACACAAGGAATATTTTCCCTTTTTTCAAATAAACATTCCCTCAAGGATCTTCTTCCTTTTTAGTCCTCTTTAGTGTAGGCAGAAAGAGCCCAAACTATTGGTTGACTCCTAGAAATAACCCGAAGGAGAAACATTTCGCTATAGATAGTTAATCAACAACAAGAATAAGGTTTCAAGTTTAATGACATTTTCTTCATCTCAAGTGAACATTTAGGGCATCATTTTCCCCTCAAACTATCCCATTTCCTGTCATATTTTTAGTAGTAATTCCCCAAATTCTATAGGCTTTACTCAACCACGAGTCCATGGGATTATCCTGCCATTTATAGGCATAAATAACCATGGTTTTACACAAGCTCTTTCATAATAAAAAAATAGAAAAAATGATAATGGGAGAGATGGAAGACTGATCCCTTAACCCATCTGTTAATGAATATTTTCCCAAGAATTTTCACCATAAAAACTTAACTTGCACAGGAACTATACCCTTCCCAAAACACATGGGGAAATTTTTGTTGGACATATTATATAGATAGATAGATGGTCGTCGGATTATCAACGAACACTTTCGTCGATGGTTCGACAAATGTGGCTTTTTTCCTCCCCATAAAAAAACGTCGGTAAATCATAAGAAAAAGGGCACAATGTACTAGTGATAGTCGTTGGAAATCTCTCGACGAGAAAAATCCATCTACAAGATTAAAATCTAGAGATGAAGGAATTTGGTGAAAGAGGAATTTTTAAAATCCCACTAGCCTAAGTGAGAGTTTGGGGGTTGGGTGTGTTACAGAGTGGTATCAGAGCAGAGTTAAAACTCTAAGCTTGAATGGGCCATCGAGGTCGCTTAAATTGTTTTAGAAATTTTTTTGATGTTGCCTGGTATGCATGTTTTAAAATGATGATATAATGGCTAATAATGATTGTTGTTTCAACACATAGAATGTATTGAAAGATAGGCACAGGTGAATGGTGCAGTGCAGCATGGAAGACACCTCACATTTCAAAGACGAGAAATATAATGGCCTGAGGGATAGAGAGACCCCTCCAGATTTGATGGTCATTGTTAGAAGTATGAAGGAAAATAATGAGAGGCTCATGAGAGCCCAAGCGGAGTAGGGAGAAATGAATGTAGTGTTACTACAGAGCTTGCCTGAAATTCAGAAACATCTGTAACAAGGCCCTAGTAATGCAGAATTACAACAATCAGAGAGGTTGAAAACCCCTTCAGATGCCCAGAAGCATGGATTGTCTCACAACAATGTGGAAAAGAGTTCTTCCAAGAAGAGACATCAAGATGACAAGAAGGGCAGATCTAATGAAAGGAATTCCACTGATTCATCTAGCAGGAAGACTACTTCGATAGAGTTATCCAGTAGTGGCACGTAGTCAAGTGTCCCTAAGTAGAAAAAGACAAGGCATTTTCAGAGTTCCTTAACTGAAGAATTCAAGAAGTCTAAGTTGCCTACCTTTAATGGAGAAATTAAGAAAGGAGAAGAAATCAAGGCATGGTTGTTTGGTAAGTATTTTCAAGAACACAATTACTCCGAGCAAACCAATGCAAGGATTGTCATTTTTAATTGGAATGGAGGATCTTTCATTTTGTGGGAAGATCTCAAGGAAATCAAAGGATTGGGGGAAATAAAATTGACTTGGAAGCAGTTTGAGAAATACTTATGAAAGGCATATCTATCGAAGAAGTATTATGATAATAAATCAAGTAATTCCATGAGCATAAGTTGGGTCAACTCACTATAGACGCCTATGCCAAGAGATTCATGGAGTTGTTGAGGTATGCCCCTACCTCAAGGATGAAAAAGTGAGAGTGTTACATTTTCTCAGTGGATTACCACACTCCTATTAGGACATAATTGAGTTTGATAAGACAAAGACATTGGGGGACACTATAAGGAAGGCCAAGTGTTGTTACAATCATTCTAAGCATACGAAAGAGTCTTCTAAGGATTGGAAAAGGAAGGATAAGAATGGATTCCAGAAAAAGAGATTCAAGTCACTCCCATACAAGAGCTTAAAGAAGGGTGCATAGTTTGTTCATCCAAGAAGAAGTGTACACCAATAGAATTTTCCATCTCAAAGTGGAAATAAAGTAGTAGAGAAAGCAAGAGAAAGAGTAGAAGAGCCAAAGAAAGGCCCTCTACAATGTTGGGGTTTTGGAAAACCACACTTGTTGATGGATTTCCCTCACAGTCAACATGACAACAAGGTGTATCATATACAGGGAGCAACTACCGTCAATGATGTGGCCGGAAGTGTGCCAAGGATATATGTAGCTATGGAAAATTGACAAGCAGACCACCAAGCTTCGGTAGTGGAGTTAGAAGGTATAATTTCCAAGCAACCCATTTCTATTTTAATTGACCCTATATCTAATATTAGTTGTGTCTCACCACATGTTGTTGAAGCATGTGTCTGACAGAGGAAGAAACATGCAAAAGAATAGCTAGTCCAATTAGCCACAGGAACTAAGAGAAAAGTGTCTGAGATCATAGAAGCATGTCCATTTGAGATAAGTGGACTGAGTACGCGAGAAACCTTGAATATTCTACCCCTAGGACCGTATAACGTACTACTAGGTATGGATTGGCTAGCTTCCCACAAGGAAAAATTAAGTTGTGTGAGAAAACTTTAGAATGTGAAAATGAAGAAGTCAATGCAAGAAGTTTGTAAGGCATTCAGAAGCCAATTTCAATAAGGAAAATATCATTGTTACAGCTTAAGAAGTTCAATCAAAAAGGGTGTCCCTTGTATGTTATACAAGTGATTAACTCTGCAAAAGGAAAGGAGTTGAAGATTGAAGATCACCCTCTGTTGTGGGATTTTAAGAATGTATTTCCAAAAGAGGTTCCTGGACTACCTCCAAGGAGAGATCTTGATTTTTCAATAGATCTTGTACTTGGAGCGGTGCTAGCATCAAAAGTGCCTTACAGGATGAGTACACCAGAGTTGGTGGAGCTGAAGGTGCAACTGAAGGAAATGTTAGTCATAAGGAATTCTAGAATATGTCAGAGGGTTATTATTGTTAGTCATAAGTGATCTTAAGTCGTTTCCATTTTCAATATTAGGTAGATGATAAATGTTAATGTTTAAGCCATTATTATAGTTCTTTGCATTTCAATAGATAACAATAGAATAATGAAAGATCACTGAGAAATACACAATCACAAGAGACATGACATTTATCCTGGGAAACCCTCTAGAGGAAGAAAACTTAGCAAAACTTCCTTATTATAGATAGCCAATACAATGCCAAGAGATAACTCAAGCTAATACAGAAGATCCTCTCCCAAAGATGTGCCACACCCTCTCCTTCTTCTCCAACTGCAGCTCTGAAACTTGTCTCTCAATGAGCAAGTGAGGTGTGTGTCTATGTGAGGCGCTAACCTCCTTATTTATACAAATCTGGCACGTGCGAAGTGTCTCTTCACTGGCAGGGCCGACTTCTCAAACTGAGTGGTTATAACCACCTTTATTATATTTCGAGGCCTCTTAATATATTATGGGGCCGACTTCTTCTTTTGCCTTTTACAATTACATTATGACCAATCCACAAAAAGGGATTTGGTCCTTATACAATAGCCGACATGATCAATCCACAATGGGCATTGATCCAATGAATAATATATCAAATAATAATAAGAATACACTTTGCAGTTACATTATTTTAACACTCCCCCTTAACAAGAAGGGTATTCTTCAACAGCATCATGCGAGAGAGGACAATATCATCAACAACATCAAGTGAGTGAGAGGACAACATCATCAATATCATTTTGGAACACTGACTGGCGTATCTATAAATCATTGGAAGTTTTCTTCATCGGCAACATCATCATTCTCAAAGGAATGCAATCATCATCTGCATCAATATGTATTAGTATAAAACTGATACATCACAGCACGAGGCTGGCTCATCATAATAATACTACATTGACTTTACGTCACAACGATCAAGCCGGAAGAACAGTTATAGTCTCATCTCATAGTCTTGCGTTACGTCACAGCAATAAAGTTAGAAGCAAGATATTAGACTGGCTTTACGTCACAACTATCCAGTCGGAAGCACAGTGCTAGTCTCATCTCATCGTCTTAGTTTACGTCACAGCTGTCAAGCCGGAAGCAAGATGCTCATCCTGCTTTACGTCACAACCATCAGGTCGGAAGCAGGATACTAGACTAGCTTTTGTTGATGTTTAAGCCATTATTATAGTTATTTGCATTTCATTAGATAACAATAGCATAATCCAAGATCACTGAGAAATACACAATCACAAGAGACACAAAATTTATCCTGGGAAACACTCTAGGGGAAAAAAACCCAGCAAAACTTCCTTAATATAGATATCCAATACAATGCCAAGAGATCTCTTAAACTAATGCAGAAGATCCTCTCCCAGATATGCGCCACTCTCTCTCTCTTTCTTCTTTAACAGCAGATCTGAAACTTGTCTCTCAAAATGAGCAAGTGAGTTGTGTGTCTAAGTGAGGCGCTAGCCTCCTTATTTATATTAGACTGGCACGTGTGAAGTGTCTCTTCACTGGCAAGGCCGACTTCTTCAACTGGGTGGTTATAACCACCTTAATTACATTCTGGGGCCTTTTTAATATCTGTTGGGGCTGACTTCTTATTCTACCTATTATAATTATCATTTGACCAATCCGCAAAAGGGGATTTGGTCCTATTACAATAGCCGACATGATCAATCCAGAATGGGGATTGATCCAATGAATAATATATCAAATAATAATAAGAATACTCTTTGCAGTTACATTATTTCAACACTCCCCCTTAACAAGAAGGGTATTCTTCAGCAGCGTCACGCGAGAGAGAGAGGACAACATCATCAACAACATCAAGTGGGTGAGAGGACAACATCATCAACATCATCCTGGAACACTCATTGGCGTATCTATAAATCATCAGAAGTTTTCTTCATCGGCAGCATCGTCATTCTCAAAGGAATGCCATCATCATCTGCATCAATATGTATTAGTATAAAAATTGATACATCACCATCATCATAGCACAAGGCTGGCTCATCATAATACAAGACAAGCTTTACGTCACAGCTGTCAAGCTAGAAGCTCGGTACTTGTCTCATCTCAATGTCTTGATTTACGTCACAGCACTCAGGCTGGAAGCAAGATACTAAATTGGCTTTACACCACAACTATCAAGCTGGAAGCACAGTACTAGTCTCATCTCATCATCTTGCTTTACGTCACAGCACTCAAGCTGGAAGCAAGATACTTGTCCTGCTTTACGTCACAACCATCAGGTTAGAAGCATGATACTAGACTAGCTCTACATCACAGCTATCCAGTTGGAAGCTCAGTGCTAGTCTCATCATATCATCTTATTTTACATCACAACCATCAGGTCAGAAACAAGGCACACATCCTGCTTTACGTCAAAACCATTAGGTCGAAAGCAGGGAACTAGACTTGCTTTACGTTGCAACTATACAGCCGGAAGCATAGTACTAGTCACACATCATCTTTCTTTACGTCACAACCATCAGGTCGGAAGCAAGGTACTCGTCCTTCTTTACGTCACAACCATCAGGTCGGAAGCGGGATAGTAGACTGGCTTTACGTCACATCTATCCAGCTAGAAGCATAGTTCTAGTCATATCACATCATCTTTCTTTACGTCACAACCATCAGGTCGGAAGCAAGAAATGTCTCATCACAGCGTCTACTCCCCCTTTTGAGGAGGGTCCTTTCGGACTATACCAATCTTATCTCGATAGTACTCAAACTTTATACGAAATAGTGGCTTGGTCATCACGTTAGCAACCTGTTCATCCGTGCTAATGTACTGGAGCTTTAAGGCTCCTCTCTACACCATGTCACGGATGTAATGATAACGGATCTCTATGTGCTTTGACCTGTCGTGGAATACAGGATTCTCTGTCAATTTTATGTAGCTCTAATTGTCACATAGAATCAAGGTTGCTCTTATCTCTAAGCCAAATAGGTCGGTCAGCAACTTTAGAAGCCATATAGTTTCGCAGCTGGCAGAACATGCAACAATGTATTATGCTTCCGCTGTGCTGAGAGCAATATTAGATTGTTTCCTACTCTGCCACGAGATCATAGTTGATCCCAAACTGAAACAACATCCTGAAGTGTTCTTCCTGTCAGAAACACTTCCTACCCAATCTGCATCAGTATATCCACTCAATGTGAAATCATAATCTCCATCATAGTTGAGACCATAATCCATTGTATCTTTAAAGTACCTCATCACATGTTTTGCAACCACTAGGTGAACACGTCTGGGTTCTACCAGAAACTGACTCAAGGTGTTCACGGAAAAACAAATGTCTGGTCTAGTGTTCGTCAGGTATATCAGTGATCCAATAATTTGTCTATACAGTGTGGCATCAATCAACTCTAACGAAGTATCGACCAGCAGCTTCAGCTTCACTTCCATGGGTGTATTCATGGGCTTGCATTTCAACATGTCGAATCTCTTCAAGATTTCGACTGTGTACTTCCTTTGGTTAAGGAAGATCCTCTCGGGACTCTGCCATACCTTAAGACCTAAGAAATAATGCATTAAGCCAAGTCTTTCATTTCAAATTCCAAGGCAAGTCTCTTTTTACATTCAGTGATGAGCTTTTCTTCTCCAGTTAAGAATAAGTCATCCACATATAGCAGTAAGATTACTAGTTCATTGTTCATGATTTTGAAGTAGAGGTTAGAGTCTGCTTTACTCTTGGTAAAGCCTAAGCTCATCAAGAAACTGTCTATACGGCCATACCAAGCTCTGGGAGCTTGCTTCANAATCCGTATAAGGCTTTCTTCAATCTGCAGACATGAGACTTCCTGTCTTCAACCTCAAATCCTTGAGGTTGCTCTATATACACTTCCTCTTCGATAACATCGTTTAGGAAAGCTATCTTCATGTCCATCTGGTGCAGCGTCCACTTCATCTTAGATGCAAGTTCTATGATAGTTCTGATCGAAGTGTATCTGGCCACAGGAGCGAATGTCTCTTCATAGTCAATGCCTTGCTTCTAGGAAAAGCCACGAGCGACAAATCTTGCTTTATACTTCTCAATACTTCCGTCAGCAGCATGTTTTATTTTGAAGAGCCATCTGGAGGATACCACATCTTTATTCTTCGGTCTGGAGGATACCACATCTACCCATTATTTCCTCTGAATGGCTTCTTCAAAGCAGGTACACTCCTCTTCTAGGAGATCACACATCAAAGTCGTATAACTGGAGAA
>JASDQU011026769.1:5077-20823 GCA_032191745.1 Picea mariana
TATAAATATTAATTAAATATATTTATAAATTATATTAATTAATATTTCTTATATTAACCCCTAAGACAAAATACAAAACCCCCAAGCAAACTCAAGCCCAAAACAAACAAAACAAGGGTGGTGGGTTTAGGAGAGGTTTACACATGTCCATATACTTCTCAAGGTAACTAATCAAATTTATCATCACTACATATGGGATACATCCCTCATGTGGTCATGTCCACCTTCAAAGGAGGGTCATACACTAACAAACTCTTGATCAAGGACCAGGTTGCCCTATAACATTTCTGGGGTCTTATCCACCAAGGTACAAGACCAAGGATCAACCCATGTCCCAGAAATGGGTACCCTAGAACATACCCAGGGGACCTAGACATATCTAGGGACTTTAACTGCTTGGTCCAAGACCAAGAACCCCAGTCATCTACTGGGGGCCCTCACAAGGGTCTTCACTACTTGTTCCCAGACCAAGAACCCCAGTCATCTGCTGGGGGGCCTTACAAGGGTCTTTTGCTTCTTGGTCCCAGACCAAGAACCCCAGTCATATACTAGGGGCCCTTACAAGGGTCTTCACTGCTTGGTCCCAAACCAAGAACCCCAGTCATCTACTGGGGGGCCTTACAAGGGTCTTTTGCTGCTTGGTTCCAGACCAAGAACCCCAATAATCTACCGGGGGCCCTTACAAGGGTCTTTTTCCATGGATTTGACTGTTTGTTCTGAGACCAAATCCCTGGGAGTGCACTGGGGGGGCCTAGATCTCAGCTAGGGTCTTTTCCATCCTCCCAGAGAATGGCTCTTGCAGCTGCTTTAAATTCAACACTCCCTCTCAGCTAGAGAGGCATTCTCAGCTACACCAATCTTGTCACGAAAGTATACAAACTTTGTCAGGGAAAATGGCTTGGTGAAAATATATGTCATCTGTTATGATGTCGAAACATACTAAATGCTGAGAACATTCTTCTATACCATGTCCCGGACATAGTGATATCTCATCTCAATGTGTTTTGACCTGTCGCGAAACACTAGATTCTCAGTGAGCTTTATACAGCTCTGATTGTCACAGTGAATGACTATGGGTTCAATTTCTGAACTAAACAAGTATGAAAGTAGCTTCCTAAGCCACACTACTTCTCTACTAGCAGCACTTGTAACAATGTATTCTGCTTCTGTAGTTCTTTGGGCTATGGAGCCTTGTTTCCTGCTGGACCAGGAAATCATTGTTGAACCCAAAATGCAACAATATTTGGAAGTGCTCATTCGATCCACTGTACTGCCCATCCAATCTGATTCTATAAACCCATGGAGCATTACACCTCCACTGGAAGTGTATCTGAGACCATAAGCTATAGTTCCCCGAACATATCTCAGAATAATCTTTACAACAACTATATGTATATGCTTCGATTCACAGATGAACTGGTTGAGAGCATTTACCGCATAACATATGTCTGGTCTCGTATGTACAAGATATATCAAATACCCATGACCCAATGATCTACCGATATACAGTGGAGTCTTTTGGTTCTGAACCAGTAACCTGATCTTGTAGTTTCTTTAGATTAAAGATCATTGGAGTGGTCATGGACTTGCAGTCCATCATGCCAAATCTGTGAAGCACATTAACTACATATTTTCTCTTGTGAGAGAACCATCTCACCCAGTTTCTGCCACACCTCTAAGCTCATAAAGTAATTTAAAAATACCCAAGTATTTTATTTCAACTTCTGTTGAAGAGCTCCCTCTTAATCTGAGCTATCAAAGATTTCCTTTCCTATAAGGAACAGATCATCCTAAGATAACATGATGATTTTGAATAATCTTTATATAAATATTGGTATCTACAATACTCATGGTGAAGCCTAGACTCTGTAAAGAGACTTTCGATACTTTCATACCAAGCTCTCAGAGCTTGTTATAATCTATGGGATTCTTTCCCATGGATAGCTTCTTGCTTAACTTCACTATTAAAAAAAAACTTAACATCTATTAGATGAAGTTTCCAAATCAAAGACTGTGACAAAAGATCCTGATGGAAGTAAGGATCTTGTCATAGATAATCCCTTCTTTCTGAGAGAAATCACGTGTCACAAATTTAACCTCAATACAATCATCTATTGTAGGCTTTATCTTATAAGGCCATTGGAGGTTACCACTGATTTGTCATGAGGTCTTTGAAAACACTGCCCATACATCATTCTTCAAAATTGATTTACTATTCTTCTATCAAGGCATATTCCCACACTTCAAATGTGGAAGGTTCTGAATCAATCACAAGATTCAATTTAGCTATAAGACCAAAGTACTTATCTAGTTTCTTGCTTTCTTTGAAAAATGCCCTTGGGTGCTGAATGATTTTCTGCTTTCTTTAGTATTTCCCGACACCAGGCATATTTCCTTTTAATAGAAAATTTCTTTTAAAGAAATGGATAGTAACCCTTGACTCTACTAAGCTTCCATCTCTGTTGTATGTCATGGACCAAGTCATATGCAGGGACTACTCCCTCTGAGTCTCATAAAATGTCTGCCTCCCTGTCATGTGTAAATTGGCTCCCTCTGAACCTATAAGCTCTTTTGAATCTATTCTAGTGTCATATCTCTTCAAGATGTTCTTGGTGCCAGTACCAAATATGAAAAGCTGAGTCAGACTTCTTGATCTCCTGTGCCAAGGATAATGGCTCAATTACAATCTAAGGACTCTCAAAAAGAGATATCTGTAGGGTTCCCAAAACGAAGAAAAAACCCCAACTGCCAAGATAATTTGTTGGAATTTTTAACCAAGGAAATAACCCAAAGGTTACATGTTGTCTTTATATCAGAGATAAAAGACCAATAGACAGCGGGGTTTCCAAACCAGGGAGAAAGACCTAGCTTACATAAAAAATAAGTAACTGCTTAGATCACAACTTCCTTGATCATATAACAAAAATGCACATGAGATTCTGACAGTATTCCATTGAGACATGGATACATAAAGATGACAAGAAGGTAAACATGTCTTTCTTGTTGTCATTTGTAGTCACAAGAATGAATGTAAAAAGGAGTATCCATGAAACTTGCTTAATCTTAAGACATACTTGAACTTTGCAGCTTGTTACTAACTCAAGTTATCTAGGACTTCTTCTGTGTATGCAGATGTTTGATATAAATATGTTAGTTCAAGTAATTCCAATATCCTTAAGTGGTTATCCTACTATCATGTGGATAAAAAATTATTCATCCGTATGCAAACAATACGTCTTAAAGAATGAGGCCAAAGACTGCATTGTCCAAATTATGTTCTTACAAAACACAACCCACACATGTTTTCCTCAAAGCCAAATACCAAAGGCATTTCCAACTTTCAACCACTCAATGTATTGTGGTTAACTTTAAAGCTCATGTACTCTTTGTAGTACAAAACATATGGATGACCATTAAGTGCATAAGGTGCTGTCATTTGCTAAAGTTAAACAGTTTCCCATTAAAATTCCTTTACCAGTGATTCTGTCAAATCGATTGTATTTTACCAAAATCTTATTAAAAGAAAGATGAGCACTTACCAAGCATTAGTAACAATAACATTATAAAAGCTTAATCCTATCACTTATGATCTTAAGATGATGGTTACAGTCCCAAGAATTCTATATCAGACCTTTAACTAACTCCGCCTAGCTTAGAAGTGAGAGAGGCAAAGAGTTATCATCAGTCAAATAGGAGAAGAGAAAAGTCTTGAAAATCAAATAGATAATCAGGTGTAAACTNCTAGAGAAATTACTAGGAGTCCCCCCCCCCTTTAAAAACCAGAGATAAAGTATCCTAACCTCCATATTTTCTTAACAAGGAAATCTCTGCTAACTAGCATTGGTAACTCCACCAAAGATCCAAAAGGTTTTCTTTGGCACCCAAATTTGCATCTCACAAGTGTACAAGACAATAAACAAGATAGTCTTTCACTATCCTGTCCATATTAATTAGTCCAAAAATAAAACATGTAATGGATATCTTCTTTGTCATAGATGTAGCTCCAACTGAGAGAAGCATGGTGTGGTGAAAGGGATTTGTTAAAGAAAAGACCAAACTAAAAAGGAAAAAAATGCTCATCTCAAGTAGATCTTGCCACAACCATTCAGATTTCACTTGCTAATTAAAAACAGAGTTAACAACCTTCAAACTTTCCAAGTCTGATAAAGACACAAAGGTTTAGATGTGCAGAAACAGTTTCCAATGAGTATCTTTCTGCTGGCTAGGATACATGCTAGATGAGGTCTCTACACCAATTCCTTTGAAAGAACAATGCTTAGCATGTGGAAATAGGTATCATCCTTGGACCTTGACTAACAATTAATTTTTGAACTTTCTTTTAAGTTCAATCTGTTGTAGTCATTTTCTAAATGTTAGAATTTAGGGAAATGACAATAAATCAAATTCCTTTCCAAAGGCATAAATGAGCGTTAAACAATTACCTTTTCCCAAGAGATTTCAGGTCTAGGATGAAAAGACTGTTAATGAGAGTAAAGGTTGACAATAAACCTTGTAGCTTATCATTAAGGAAACCCTGTTCCCTTTCTCAAATCCATAAAGGAGGACATTGCATATTTCTGATATGCAAAACAAATTCTAAGAATAGGATCTACACAGGCTCAAGTCTGCACACTTGATTTCTTTTCACGCCCTAAGCTCTGATACCATGTTAGAATTAGGGAGAACGAACATAAAGTATACCTTTTTCAAATTTCTGAAAAACTAGATCAGTAAGATCATAGTAGATCTTAAATAGAACAGAAATCAATAGGAAGACAGTAGATCTGAAACTTAGATCTGAACCATAGATATCTAAGTAAGAAAATCAATAGATCAAGTTTCTGAGAAAGCAAATCAATATATCTAAACCATAGGAAAACAATAGATCTAACTTTTTGAGTAAGCATGACAATAGATCTAACTTTCTGAGTAAGCATGACAATAGATCTAACTTTTCTGAACAATATTTCTGAGTATATACATCAATTAGATCTGAACTAATAGATCTAAACATTGAGCATTACAATATAGTAGATCTGAACAATATAAAGCAATATAACCATAAAATTATTTCTGAACAATTAGATCTGAATTAGAATGAGTAGATCTAGATCTAAATAATTCAAAAACTGTGAGTTAGCAACTTACCTTGATATTTTCTTACCTCTGCAGCATGAAGAACAACATGACACAAATGAGGGATCAGAATCCACTGTAGTATGCTTAGAATAAAGTCTAGAGTCATGGATCTGCCTCTAGGGTCAGATCACTCATCAAGAGAAGTATAGGACTGATCAAAACCTTCACCCTAGAATACTCAAAACCCTACAAACCCTCACACACAAGAGTGGCTGCAAGAAAGGTGGGACGACTAGCTGAAGTAAAGATTCTGCCACCTTACCAGGGTGTTACGACCCTCAACAATACAGATCCAGGGGACGACAACCTTCAAAGAGGGTTTTTTTGATGAAAGAACAGGGCTAGCAAGTGACAAACAGGGTAAGAAGAAATCACATCATTCCCACCAGAGAAAAGGGCACCTTGATCTTCCACACAACAACAAAAACTCAAACAACACCTGGCAGCAAGATGAAGAGGAAAACAACTGTCACAAGAAGGTTGTTCACTACCACAAAGGTGGTTGCAAGCTTCCTCAAAGGAGCCACACACTGTCACAAGGGCCGCTGATTATTATGAGGAGGCCAAAGACAGTTACAAGGAGGCTGCTAGATTATCCAAGGAGGCTGTAGACCATAAAGAAGCAATCCACCAATATGAAAAGAAAAGATGAGTGTTTGAGAGAAGGGAGAGGGGTTCTTATTTATACTTTTGGGTAGGGTTTAGGATAAAAGAAATATTATTAAAAATAATATACTTAATTAATATAGATATTAATTAAATATATTTATAAATTATATTAATTAATATTTATTATATTAACCCCTAAGACAAAATACAAAACCCCCAAGCAAACTCAAGCCCAAAACAAACAAAACAAGGGTGGTGGGTTTAGGAGAGATTTACACATGTCTATATACTTTTCAAGGTAACTAATCAACTTATCATCACTGCATATGGGATACATCCCTCATGTGGTCATGCCCACCTTCAAAGGAGGGTCATACACCAACAAACACCTGATCAAGGACCAGGTTTCCCTAGAACATTTCTGGGTCTTATCCACCAAGGTACAAGACCAAGGATCAACCCATGTCCCAGACATGGGTACCCTGGAACATATCCAGGGTCCCTAGACATATCTAGGGACTTTAACTACTTGTTCCCAGACCAAAAACCCCATTCATCTACTAGGGGCCCTCACAAGGGTCTTCACTGCTTGGTCCCAGACCAAGAACCCCAGTCATCTACTGCGGCCCCTTACAAGGTATTTTGCTACTTGGTCCCAGACCAAGAACCCCAATCATCTATTGGGAGCCCTTACAAGGGTCTTCACTTCTTGGTCCTAGACCAAGAACCCCAGTCATCTACTGGGGGCCCTTACAAGGGTCTTTTGCTGCTTGGTCCTAGACTAAGAACCCCAATCATCTACTAGGGGCCCTTACATGGGTATTTTTCCATGGATTTGACTATTTGGTCCCAGAGAAAATCCCTGGGAGTGCACTGGGGGGCCCTAGATCTCCGCTAGGGTCTTTTCCATCCTCCCAGAGAATGGCTCTTGCAGCTGCTTTAAATTCAACACTAAGAACCATGAACCCTTGTTCCAAGTACATGTTACTCTATATATGTATTTCCTCCTTTGTTTTTCGAACAGTTTGCACCATTTCTTCCTATCATTGAAGACAACATCCCTTCAAGACAGGATTTGAAGGTGAAGTTTATTTCCCAAGGATGCAACACTTTTGCCATTCTAGTAGAAAATATTGCTCAAACCATCATTGGAATAAAATGTATTTGCTTCAGATAAGTACATGCATATTAGAAGATCTGAAAATCCCATCTGATAGGTCATGTGAATCATGAAAATTAGCTATGCAAAACAAGATGGCAAGCCAATGGCATCACACTCAGAGTCAAAATATTTTTTACAAAGACTGTGCAAGGAAAACCTTTCAAAATGTCCCATTAGTTATGGGCATGGCATGGCTAAATCTATATTCTTTCCAAATCATGTCAGCTAGGTTTCAAAAACTTTCAAAGCTACTGATGAGCTTTCAAAAATAGTAGTGAATTTAAGGAGAGTCAATCTATACTCACAGTCAGATCTCACGAGGTTTAAAGGGCCGAAAAAGATTAAGCAATGAGCCAGTGCTCTCATATTTGCATCAAGCCTAGGCCTATCCTTTCTGAAACAATGATATTCCCCTCATTTTCTTCATTGGCTCTCTGCAGAATTCGAACCTACAACCTGTGCCAAGGAACGATTTATTATAGGTAAAAATTCGTGTTGATTGATGTGTGAAGACTCTTAATCCCAAGGGTTATGAAGTCGTGCTGATTGAATTACCCCATCATTTATTGAAACCAATTCCTTTAATTTGTGATGGTTTGAAGGGTCATACTTGTGATTTAGAACTTCGACTTATATATCAACATCAATAATATAGCTTGAAGAGAAGAGTTAATGATGGGAAATGTTTTTCTTAGAGGGAGAAATAGGATTTTTTCCAATGGTCAAACGATCTCATCCCTGACCTGTTATATCCACTACCGTTTAGGGTTTCCCTTATTCAATGTTCCTATTACAAAATTAATCACAGTCTAATCTCATTTATGGGCAACAATTTGTGGTTTATTATTCAATACATCTCATAGTAATGAGCCAAAGACGTAAATGTTATGCATCTTTGTGGCACCAATCAATAAACATTGGCAACATGATTCAGAATTTGGTTGATAATGTATTGCATGGAAACATGTAGCAACAATTTCATTGTTATTCATTGAAGTGGTTTCATGAATTATGATAACAATGATTTATAATATATATGAAATATTTGGATAAGGTGGTTTCCAAGCAAAGAGCCACAAACTATTGGTTGTAAATGTGCATCCAATCTCTAATAAGTCATAACAATAATTTTATATCAAAGAGTAAAGATGCAATCAGAGTGTCAGAAGGAAACTTGAGTGTCATGTTTCCCAAAACATTCAACTTCATATCAGAGTCAAATGCAAATGAAAACATATTTTAGATACAACATGAGATTAATGTTGTAGGCCGGGAAATTCCACATAAAATTTCAGCCTCAGATATAATTTCATTTACTAACATGCCCTGCATATGTAAAAATATATACATAACTAACAACATACAATAATCCATTCTTAATTATACAATTACAGAAACATAAATAAATATATCATGCATAGTAACAACATGTAATTACACATAAGAATATTCATATTTTGTGAAAACATCGACTGACTGCAGACCTCAAACGTTCCTCACAGCCATATATCGCACTGCTCATAAAATCTCAACAGTGGGTCACCCCCGAGTTGGGGCTATGACTTCATGAGGGAAAAAGGGTCTCTCACAAGTCTAACTAATGTCTAACCAGTAACACGATAAAAATATGGATTCTGGTGCCAATTCTAGCAACAATTCCTAGCTCACTGCCTCTCATTCCCCACATACTTGTCCCACCCTAGGATGTGTACCCATTCTCTACTCAACAGTCCTTCAAATGTCCCACTTCTCTTTCGAGGCTTCAACAACATGCAAGACAGGAAGTATCCGAGCACTGTAGCTTTTGGAACACAAGGCTACTCCAGAATTGCAACACCCACCCAACGGTTCTCTCACCTAGAGAGAATGCTTACAGGTCTGACAACCTACTACTTCAAACCAATTCCCATAGGAATGAAAACCTTCTTCTTCATTACCATGCTCATAGGCCTGACAACCTACCTCTTCAACCCATACCACCAAGGATTTACAAAGTACTCTAAGCTCCATAGCTCCACTCTCCATCCATGGTAAAACCAGATAGAGTGAATGACCATAATGGTGGTAAGAATTAATGAAGGAATGAATGGTAAGAATGCTGGGAATTACACTAAATCACCACATTATATAGGTATGTTCCTTTTATGACACTTGGCACCAAAGGAACTATCTTGTCCCCCACTTGTAATTCGTTCATCTTCCATAGGAACTTAGGATAAGTCATTATATAATATTTTAGGACATAGGAATAATATTATTTTATTCCTAGGCTTAAGCCCCTTGACTTAGACCCTTTTGCTTAAGCCCCTTAACCCAATTTCCCTCTCATGGAGTCCTAGCCGCCCATACTCTTTTGTCTGACTTGGTCTGCAGCAGTGATGTATTTTATTAATAATATGAATGATTACATATTACAATGATAGGTTCATTGGTCTTTTAGCATCTAGGATCTCTGGCCTAATAATCACATAGGCACTCTGGCCTATAACTTCCTAGCTCACCAACCTCTAATAAATATGTACATTTACAATTGACTTTCATCTCAGGGTATTACATTCCCCTCCCACTTATTTATGCATAGTCCTCAATGCATTATATACAATGTACACTCAAAATTCTTCAAAAAGAATCATGTCTTTGCTATTGAATCTTGTTATCCTTTTGGTGCTCTTCTTTCCAAGAGCCAAATTATGTCTTCATACTTCAGCTATAAGTCTTTTGTTATATTCCACATAGTTTCTTCTGGTAAGAATTCAACTTAC
The DNA here is from genome assembly GCA_032191745.1 of Picea mariana. Classification (NCBI taxonomy): domain Eukaryota; kingdom Viridiplantae; phylum Streptophyta; class Pinopsida; order Pinales; family Pinaceae; genus Picea; species Picea mariana. The sequence goes on from JASDQU011026769.1 coordinate 14,750, forward strand.
TCTGGAATTCTTGAGCTTCCTCTTCCTTGCTACACTCACCCTTTCAGGCTCAAGCATCCCTTGACTGCTACATAGTCCTTCAACAATCCATCATGCCAAGGCTTTCACACACAATGAGAGCGCCAACTCATTACCAGACCCCCACTAAGGGTCTACACTATGTGCCCTTCATAGGCTCCAATGTCCCAATAACAACATTTCTTCCTAAAATTTCAAGCCTCAATAACCATCATCCCATCTATATCACACACATACAGTCAACATGAGATAAAATCATTAACAATTTCCTTTAGAAATTCAATTTTTTTTTATAAGGAAATTCAAATTTTCCCCATGTATGAGATTCCATCCCATAATTTCTTGGTTGTTGCAGCAATAGGAATCAGTCTTTATTATGTCTTTCAGTGCCATTTTTCCTACAATACTTCCATCTTGCATTCAACCAAATGGATTATTAGTATTTAATATACAATATGTTTTTATTGTAATATCTACAAAAGATCATAATCTGATCTTAGAATTGTTTACACTTAACAATTTAATCACAACTAACCATCCATTTATTAGTTAGAATGAAATTATCAGTCTTTGCATATGCATTTTCAACAATCAAACTTTTCTCTTTTCTAGACATAATTAGTTTCATTACTTTGTTCGTCTGACAGACATTTTCATGTAGTTAGTCTTGATGTGACTACTTTAGGCTGCAACTTCTTTTGTTGCAATATCTAACAACTCCTAAAATGTTTTTAACCTCATGAGTTAGTAATAATTACAACATTTCAGTTGTTATCATATTCATTTTTATGGAGTATATCATTTATGCACGCATTCTCAAAAGACATTTCATAATGTCTTCAAGCATACACAACTCAGCCTTAGCATGCATGAGTGAAAATATACCACTTTTACACTTTCATGATTATTCATGCATACTATTCAATGCACCTTTGCATTGGCTTCAAAATGACCTCATGTATCTCACCATGGTGCCATCATAAACTCCATTGGTGCTTCCAGCGTTTTAGAATATAACCAATGGATCCTTCCCACTTGAGATGGGTCCTCTTCAGGCTTTGTTGATGGGTGAAAATGACCGTCTGTCAATTGGAAGAACGAGTCTGGTCCGGGGTTGTCTAAGTAACCCAAGCTGTTTGGTATAGCCCGTCCTGACGGGTTTAATGGCTCCGTTGGCCAATCTAAGAATTCTAAAATAAACAAAAATAAAAGAAAAGAAATAGGTAACTAATTACTAAATATTACATATATGTACATATGTATATAATGTCACTGTAATAGGTGTAATTAAGATAAAGATAGATAACTGTCATTTATATACATTATTTATAGGCTACAAGTTTTAATCTAAACTTGCTAAACTCAATGTAAAAGTGACTGCTCTGAAGAAGCAGATAAAGAAAGCACATAAAAATGTTTTTATGTTTTTTTTTATAAATCTTAAACTAATGGAAGAAAATGTTATGAAATGGAAACGTATAATTAGTCAAAATCCAAACTTTACGTTCAAATTTCAGTGACAAACAAATTACAGAAAAATGAAATTGAACTAACCTGTTATCGAGCTAATGATATGTATCCAAATATCTGTGCGATCAGAAAACATCTAACCACCTTGTCCAGGAGGGAAACCTGCACTGAACCTTAAGTCTGTTATGAATAAATGCAGACCAATTATGTTGGCAGTTAAATTTAAATAGCAGATAGAATGATACCAATAGTTACTGTGATCTTATAATTGCAAGAAATTTCATTAAGAAAAATCTGTTAGCAAACATCCTTGCATTTAATCTATCAACATAAATTAAAGGAGAAACCCTGTAATTGAAGTTGAATAGATGATCACAAAATTTATATCTGAAGCATTTTTTATGGACAACATTCATAAAGGAATTATCCCAATAACATAATAAATGATGAAGACTAAAGCTATCAAAACTTATTATAATATCAAGATGAACAGAAACTTAATGAAGACACCACCCACAAGAAGCTAAATCTGAAATGTGTATTGTTGTTCCATTAAAGTCTGTTGATCAAAAGTCCATCTTCCGCCCCAGGCGAGGATGTCTTGATTACAAAAATTACAAGTATTTAAAGAGTTTAGAAAAGCTAAACATCTTATCTCGTGGGATAAGATTAAATCTCAAAAATTATTTGCTAATTACAAAATAGAGGGTAATAACCACTCCATATCACACTGTATTTCTCAAAACTAAAATAAACTTCTTTATGTTTACAAAATATATGCCAAATGAGCACAGAAATAGTCCATAACATGAGATCACCACCAATTACTTGATATCCTGAAAAACAAAAATGAAAATAAAGGAGTTTAGATATTGTTATAACCAATAATTTCCACAAATTCGAATGAAGATAAACTAGCTACAGAATCAACTGAAGCTAGTTTATTTTGAACAACATAGATCTAATTAAATCTATAATAATAGAAAAACTAAAATAAAAATACAACTAAGAAAATCAAACAAATCTTTACCTCATAACTGCATGCTAAATTTGACTCACAAGATTTCAGAGTTAACTACTGCTATAACACTCTCAACATTCTTTACTATTATGTTCCCAATCCTTTTCAGACGCTTGCCTTACCTTTGAAAAATGGAATTTAGTCTATGATTTTCATTCTTTAATGAGTCGATCTAAGTGGAAAGGGTTTTGATTTGCAATTGAAGAATAGGTATGTCTGTATAATACTTATCAATCCAAAACAAACAAACTTCACACCGTGGATCTATGATAGCTGTTTGAGGATGTCCACGACCATGTGTCAGAATGTCTCCACTGTTGCATGTGGGTTTTTTACCGAATTTAATCCCTAGAAAACCTTATTATGTCTCAAGCATGGTGGAAGGTTATCCACATAGTCAAATTGTTGATTGTTTAGAAGGGTTTCCACTGGGGATTTTATGTTAAGATTAGGGTAGACAAATTAATTCATGCACAGAAATTTCCAAAATCTCAGAACTAACATCTTGTTGCCTAGGTAAAAATGGTCGAGCATTGCCTTATGACGAGGCTTTTCCTTCAAAGGGTCTAGCATGTGAAGGGATGTTTCTCTATGAGAGGTTTACCCAGCACTGTAGGAATGTCTGTAAAAATAAAATAAAACAAAACGCTTATCTTAACCGAAACATGAATTCTAAGAAATGTACCTCCAAAGGTCGAAGCATATTTATAAAACGATCCAGTTTCTGGGGAAATGGCCCGTGATAAAGGTAAAAGATCCCATTTTCGTTCTGGGTTTTCAAGGGTTTGGTCTAATTTGTCACGGTTTGCTCAGAATCTCTCCTGCAAAATCGTGCCTCCAGCAAGAAAAAACGTGATTAAACTCTGCTATGTAATAACAAATGTGTGAAACTTCAAGGCTGTTCGGATCTACTCGGACGAAAGGGGCCATAAAGGTTCAACAGACCAGCAGTTATGAAAGCAGAAAGAGATCACTGTAAGCATGAATGGTTTCGAAAACAGAAGAGACCAGGGCAAGAACCAAAGAAACAAAACCCACACATGAATTAAATGAAGGAATAAGTGGTTTCATAGGAGAATTGGGTGTTTTTTGTAATGAATCGTCGAGGGTATAGGATAAAGCTTGTGACTTAAATCGAAATTATGGAAATGGCGTTTTCAAACTTCCACTATCAGCAGAGTACGAAATGCAACCATATGTGTTTAAATATTATCACTGTGCAAAGGGTGAAGTTACTCATTGTAAGGTTAAGATAAGAGGTGTTTAACCAATCACAACATAGCGACCATAGAAGGATTTACCAAGAATCATTCATGGAACAAACTCATAGCCTAACATCAATCTATTCTTAGTGTATCATTTAAATGTCCAGAGTAGACCTTATAACAATCAACAATTTAAAACAACCATTTTATTGAAATGAGATAGGCCTTAAAGCAAGATATCATCCTTAAAAAGGTTTGTATGATCATTAGTTTTCCTAGGGAAATAATCTTTAAAATCAAATGCAATAAATTCATAAGTTTCAATGCTTTGTTCATGCTTTCAGTCATGAACGAAGCATGAAAACGAGAACTAGGAAAAATAAAAACCTTTTATAGCCCAAGACTCATCTTTCAAGTAGCAATGTTCATATGTTTAAGCGGAGGCAACTACAAAATTTATGATTCACTACTTTAAGAATTGAAAATATTATGGGGCTGCCAACAATGGCGACTTGCTGGGAGAAGCAGTTATCTCTGTATCACCGACGAGTTCAGGTTAGGATTATTGGAATGATTGCAGATCAAAGAATAGTTGAAGGACATCAAGCATCTCGACAATCATTACACGGTCCAACTTCAGACATATTTCTGTTAAAATGAAATTTGGTGACAAATTTTTAAAAATGAGAGCCATGATGTTCAAGTCAATGGCTCCGATACTGTTGACAGGTCCACTACTGCCAACAGGCATCCATAGCCTCGGCAGGGATGTCAACTAACCCACTCTAATGCCTCTATCCTGTCCAAGAAATTTCAATTCAACATGAAGGATTCTTATGACCAATATCCAAATTTATACCTGAGAATTTTTCTTGAACCTAACATTGCTTCGCTGCCAGCAGACCTGTTCATGTTGGCTGTGGAGCCTGATTATATTCCTGATTTAAAAGTCTTTTACTTTCATCCATGTTTATACCCCATGAAGTATTTACACCCAGAAGTATGTACACTCTTCCACGCGGGGGAGTGCAGAGGGGGGGTACCCCCTCTACGGGGTCCGGGGGGGCTAACTCCCACGGCTAGGGGGTCTGGGGGCAAGCGGCCCCCCAGCGAGGGTTCGGGGGTAACGTCCCCCGATGGGGGTTTGGGGACGAAGCCCCTGAAGGAAAAATTTCCTTGTAAATGTATATTGTAATTTCATTGTAAATCTGGATCGTTCATTATAAGGTCGTAGATCTAATGATAGAGATTATGTTAGGGTTTTTTTCCCTAGAAGGAAACCCTCTTTTATGAGGGAAATGTATTGCAGCTATGGATGATGGCGACTATTGTATTCTGAGATAGGAGACTGTGAGAGAAATAAGAGGAAGTTATAGCGGGTTTTGCTGCAGGTTGTATCCCTTCATTTGCTAGATAATAATAAAGGAAGGACCTGGCAATTCCTCTAGTGGATGTAGCCCACACTGGGTGAACCACGTAAATCTGTGTCTCTATTGTATTGTGTATCTTTTGTGTTTTTTTTCTGCATTTGTTTTATTTTATTGCTCCACGGTCCTATTTTTATAACAACTGGTATCAGAGCGAAAAATAACTCACAGGAAAAGAAGGTTCCTGGTTCAAGTGGGAGTAATGTTGGAAGATGGAAAGTTTAGGGTTGAGAAATTTAATGGCCAAAACTACCAGTTATGGAAGATGTAGATGGAAGACTATTTATATTAGAATGATCTATTCCTACCATTGGACGGAATAGCAAAGAAGCTCGCGGCTACGAATGATGAAGAATGGGATATTCTTGACAGAAAGGCTTTAGGAACGATACGACTAAGCCTGGCAACATCGGCGGCTTTCAATATTTCCAAATAAAAGAAAACAAAGGGTTTGATGGATGCATTGGCCAAATTGTATGAAAAACCCTCGGCATCCAATAAGGCATTTCTAATGAAGAGATTATTTAATATGAAGATGTCGGAAGGTGGGTTTGTTGCAGATCATTTAAATGATTTTAATACGGTTACTAATCAACTAAGTTCTGTAAAAGTGGACTTTGATGATGAGGTCAGGGCTCTTCTAATCTTGTGCTCATTGCCAGAAATATAGAACGGCTTGGTCATGGTTGTAAGTAACTGTCTCTGGTTCAAATACTTTAAAATTTGATGATGTTGTTGGTGTTATCCTTAGTGAGGAAATGCGATTGAAAAACGCAGGTGAGACATCAGGAAATGCGTTGAACATGGAGAACAGGGGAAGACAAAAGGATAGAGGAAAGGGTTTTGGGAACCATGGGAATTCTAGGAATGGTAGATCCAAACCTATACTTGGAAAGATCGAGTGCTAGAATTTTGGGAAGAAAGGACATCTGA
>JASDQU011026769.1:25314-52577 GCA_032191745.1 Picea mariana
AGGCTACAAGTTTTAATCTAAACTTGCTAAACTCAATGTAAAAGTGACTGCTCTGAAGAAGCAGATAAAGAAAGCACATAAAAATGTTTTTATGTTTTTTTTTTTATATAAATCTTAAACTAATGGAAGAAAATGTTATGAAATGGAAACGTATAATTAGTCAAAAGCCAAACTTTACGTTCAAATTTCAGTGACAAACAAATAACATAAAAATGAAATTGAACTAACCGACTATCGAGCTAATGATATGCATCCAAATATCTGTGCGATCAGAAATCATCTAACCACCTTGTCTAGGAGGGAAACCTGCACTGAACCTTAATTCTATTTTGAATAAATGCAGAACAATTATGTTGGCAGTTAAATTTAAATAGCAGATAGAATGATACCAATAGTTACTGTGATCTTATAATTGCAAGAAATTGCATTAAGAAAAATCTATTAGCAAACATCCTTACATTTAATCTATCAACATAAATTAAAGGAGAAACCCTGTAATTGAAGTTGAATATATGATCACAAAATTTATATCTGAAGCATTTTTTATGGACAACATTCATAAAGGAATTATCCCAATAACATAATAAATGATGAAGACTAAAGCTATCAAAACTTATTATAATATCAAGATGAATAGAAACTTAATGAAGACACCACCCACAAGAAGCTAAAGCCAAAATGAGTATTGTTGTTCCATTAAAGTCTGTTGATCAAAAGTCCATCTTCTTCCCCAGGCGAGGATGTCTTGATTAAACAAATTACAAGTATTTAAAGAGTTTAGAAAATCTAAACATCTTATCTTGTGGGATAAGATTAAATTTTAAAAATTATTTGCTAATTACAAAATAGAGGGTAATAACCACTCCATATCACACTATGTTTCTCAAAACTAAAATAAACTTCTTTTTGTTTAAAAAAGATATGCCAAATGAGCTCAGAAATAGTCCATAACATGAGATCACCACCAATTACTTGATATCTTTAAAAACAAAAACGAAAATAAAGGAGTTTAGATATTGTTATAACCAATAATTTCCACAAATTCAAATGAAGATAAACTGACTACAGAATCAACTGAAGCTAGTTTATTTTAAACAACAGAGATCTAATTAAATATATAATAATAGAAAAAATAAAATAAAAATACAACTAAGAAAATCAAACAAATCTTTACCTCATAACTGCATGCTAAATTTGACTCACAAGATTTTAGAGTTAACTACTGCTGTAACACTCTCATCATTCTTTACTATTATGTTCCCAGTCCTTTTCAGATGCTTGCCTTTCCTTTGAACAGTGGACTTTAGTCTATGATTTTCATTCTTTAATGAGTCGATCTGAGTGGAAAGGGTTTTGATTTGCAATTGAAGAATAGGTGTGTCTGTATAATACTTATCGATCCAAAACAGACAAACTTCACACCGTGAATCTGTGATAGTTGTTTGAGGATGTCCATGACCATGTGTCAGAACGTATCCACTGTTTCCTGTGGGTTTTTTACCGAATTTAATCCCTAGAAAACCTTATTACATCTCAGCCATGGTAGAAGGTTATCCACATAGTCGAATTGTTGACTATTTGGAAGGGTTTCCACTGGGGAGTTTATGTTTAGATTAGGGCAGACAAATTAATTCATGCACATAAATTTTCAAAATCTCAGAACTAACATCTTGTTGCCTAGGTAAAAATGGTCGAGCATTGCCTCATGAAGAGGGTTTTCCTTCAAAGGGTCTGGCATGTGAAGGGATGTTTCTCTATGAGAGGTTTACCCAACACTGTAGGAATGTATGTAATAATAAAATAAAACAAAATACTTATCTTAACAAAAACATGAATTCTGAGAAATTTACCTCCAAATGTCGAGGCATATCTCTGAAATGATCCAGTTTCTGGGGAAACGACCCGCGACAAAGGTAAAAGATCCTATTTTTGTTCTGGGTTTGCAAGGTTTTGGTCTAATTCGTCACAGTTTGCTCAGAATCTCTCCCGCAAAATCGTGTCTCCAACGAGCAAAAACGGGATTAAACTCTGCTATGTAGTAACAAATGTGTGAAACTTCATGGCTATTTGGATCTACTCGAATGAAAGGGGTCATAAAGGTTCAACAGACCAACAATCACAAAAGCAAAAAGATATCACTATAAGCATGAAGGGTTTCGAAAACAAAAGAGACCAAGGCAAGAACCAAAGAAACAAAACCCACACATGAATTAAATGAAGGAATAAGTGGTTTCATATAGACTTGGTCGTTTCGTGTAATGAATCGCTGAGGGTACAGGATAAAGCCCGAGACTTAAATCAAAATGATGGACATGTCATTTTCAAACTTCCACTATCAGCAGAGTATGAAATGCGACCAGATGTGTTTAAAAATTATCACTGTGCAAAGGGTGAAGTTACTCATTGTAAGGTTAAGATAAGAGGTGTTTAACCAATCACAACATAGCGACCATAAAACAATTTACCAAGAATCATTCATGGAACAAACTCATAGCCTAACATTAATCGATTCTCAGTGTATCATTTAAATGTCCAGAGTAGACCTTATAACAATGGGCAATTTAAAACAACCATTTTATTGAAATGAGATAGGCCTTAATGCAAGATATCATCCTTAAAAAGGTTTGTATGATCATTAGTTTTCCTAGGGAAATAACCCTTAAAATCAAATGCAATAAATTCATAAGTTTCAATGCTTCATTCATTCTTTCAGTCATGAACGAAGCATGAAAACGAGAACTAGGAAAAATAAAAACCTTTTATAGCCCAAGACTCATCTTTCAAGTAGAAATGTTCATATGTTTAAGCAGAGGCAGCTACAAAATTTATGATTCGTTGCTTTAAGAATTGAAAATATTGTGGGGCTTCCAACAGACTTGTCTCTTTTTCTTTCTATGCTAAGCATAGAACTATTTTCTTCTTCATGGTTGCTTATTGAATTCCCTTTAGATTATCCTCTCCATGCTTGAATTCCTTTGAATTTTCATCCCAATCTACTTTGGAAATGCACTCAACACTTTTGGAATGCACCCAACATTCTCTGTATGTATCACTAATCTCCTTTTTCTTGTTGTCATAGTTCTTTGAGTGTTGCAATAGACTCAATAATTTGTCACCCACCTGATGGTACCTTTTTCCTACTTTCTTCAGTTACTCATGGACTTATCCCCTTTTGTAATTCACTTACATTTATGTAATCCCTCTCCTAAGAGTTTGATTTTGTCCTTATAGAATCAATCTTCACATAAATATTGGTTTATGCATTTGTCGACAATATTTAGCATGCATGCACCTTCATTAGTTCACCCCTAAAGTTATACCATTTATACCATGCTTCCATTACACTACTCTAACAAGAATAATGGAGGTACTACCCCAAAATTGTATGACTGGTCCTTGGAGATGTTTGCCTTATCTCCATGTAGACACTTCATTTTTCTTTATCAGAAGAATAGCATCTTGACATATCAATCCTTTTATAAAAATTCTTCCCACATTATGCTTCCTTCTTTTCACATTGTCATCCTTTAGATTGAATGGACTACTTCATCCAGTAAATACTTTACTCTTGTGCCTTGATTCCATTGAGCACTCTGATTGAGCACTCTGATTTCTTGCAGTGAATTCCTTTACACATAAAATTTATCTTCTTGTATTCTCAACTCTTCATGGTTGTACACAGATTCATATCTCAACATTATTTAGTCTTTTCCTTTGATCATCTTTTGAGGTATTCTTGACATAAAATAATGTCTTTAAGATCCCCTACTCATCATTGATACTGGGTCCAAACTCTGTCATATACTATAAAATCATCCTTCCATATTTACATGGTTGTAGCTCCATGCACACCCATTGATCATGCTTTATCATGAACTATATATGGGTCCTCTGTTTCTCACATCCCCAGTTGGTATGAATATTTTTCATCTAGAATTCTTTTCTAGATCATATTTCCATTAGAATTATTCCATATTGTTCACCAAGTCTATATTTCTTCAGCTGGAAGCTTCCTTAAGAAATCAATGCACATTTGAATAACTATGTTTATTTTCATGTCTCTTATCTATAGATATAACTTGCATTTGCTTTGTTCTATCTGTAAGCATAACATCTAAGAAAAATGCATACAACCAAATTTTATAGTTAAAACCCATAATATACAATTCTGGAACATATGCATACTTTTCCCCTTTTAATATCACCAAAAAATCTATTTTAGACTTCTTGGAAATTATGCTATTCAATTCATAGTTATGGGTGCATAATTGAATCCTTATGTCCAAGATATTTCCAATGGCCACTTCCTTACTCAATTCCGAGTCTTGAGCATAAAGTTATGGTCATTTGAATATCACCCATTTACTCCTTCAACACATCCTTCAAACAAGTGCAATTTTTAGTTGTGCTTATGCCCTTGCACCTACTCCTTTGGCAATTTTATAGGAGCTCAATTGGGTTCCTTCGTGACCATATTTTGGACATTCTAGCCAACTATAACATCCTCAAGTATTAAACATTTGTATTTGAATAATTTCCATTTATGGAAATTCGTACTTACTGTTATTAAGACATTCAACTATTATAATTTTGATTATTGAGCAAGAGTTTGACTTGCCAATTGTCCTATTTTGGCGAACAGATGTAAGAGACGAGAATGTTTAATTATTTAATGCAGTAAATAGATGGAACAACCAGGTTAAAAATAGTTGATTATGACTTCATGAGTGGGGAACATGTTTGAGTTAACTCAGAGATGGATTTAACAAGTGTTAGAAGTGGAGTTATGTCACTGGAAGCCCCTAAAAATGAGGGATTTCTAAAGCTGTGAATTTCCAAGGAGGGAAACAAATTCAAGAAAAGTCTTAGGCAAAAGAAAACAATATATATAACATATGTGGGAGGAAGGAGGTTGTTTAGTATGTTGTGGAAGGAGATATTTGATGTATGAACACTCTTGTGTTAGGAAAATAATTTATTAAAATTATACAAAGATATATTGGCTAAGGAGTGGAGGTCAATTTTCCCTTATGGAGTCATAGACAGGCTTGGGGGTTATGAGGACAAGTAGATTGGTTTTTCTACATCTATGGTTGGGTGGAATGTGGTTGTTTCATTTGTTTCTAGATGTTGGGTTCATTTATGTATAATCTACAGCTTCAGTTTTTACATATGCATTCCTTGCTTATTAAATCTTTGTTAAATTGTAGAGATTGATTTTACATAAGTATGATTGTGAAGGTTAAAAGGGTAGGATTATATCATGTTAAATTTGGTAATTTACCATGCTATAGTACTAAATATCTCGTTAATATATATCTATAGTAACATATGGAAGTTTTAGGAAATGAGACTTGAAAGGTGTGAGCATTCGTCTCTCAGCCAAATATAAATCTATTGTGGAAATTAGTTGAATATAGTGTTGGATTACTGAGAGGGGGGGGGGTGAATTAGTATATGTAGTAGATCAATTTAATCCTTTTAACCACCGTATGTAAGTGTTATTTATCTTTATGATCAATGTAATATTATTATCCTATAAGTGCAGAGTAAATAAACCATAAACAATGAACAATCACACACATGCACAGTACATCAATATTTTTACGTGGAAACTCAATGCGGGAGAAAACCACATAATGTTTTTTCTTATATTTCTTTAAGAATTACATTCATTGGAAGCACCAAATTTCTTTGTTCTCTAGCTGCAACTGAAAGGAGGCTCTGACCCCCTATATTTTCACAGGCTACAACCTAAGGGAAGCTCCAACTCCCCAATTCTTTGGCTACAAATGGAAGGAAGCTACAACGCCCTATGTTCTCTGGATACAATCAGAAGGTGGATACAACCACCTATCATTTCCCCATCCAGACGCCCTGAAATATAAATGAAATGATGAAACCACTGCCACACTTTCAATGTGAGATATACCACTGTAAACCTGTACCAAACTGTGCCAACAACCTGTAACCAAACTATGCCATTGACCTGTAACCAACCTATACATGTACTCTTCTTGAACCAACAAAACCCAACATGTACGTGACCTGTCTATGCTACAAAATGCGTATGTACGTTCCCTTTCTCTACTGCATCCTGTGTATGTACGTGGCCTTTCTATATTGCAACATGTGTACACCTTCTGAAAACTAGGGTTTTCTATTTCCCAAAAAACTTTGACCCTTTTTTGCCTCTGTCACATCAACCTGCAACATGTCACTATGTCCATATTGTAGCTATGGCCTATGCATACATCCTCATACAAATCCATTAACCAAGTGCATCTATATCTCTCTAGTCATGTTCCATCCTAGTGTGTATAATCATGAACACGTATAATAACCATCACATAGATTGGACATCAAACTCTAACTGATATGCAACCTCTCAATACATCAACCACTTCAAAAAAACAACCTATCAACCATGTACCACAAAACCCTTAACCATATAAGAATAAATACAAGATATGCCTCAACAGTAACAAGATGTACCAATGATAAATTATCCCAACACTGCATTTATGTAGATCTGACTTATACAGTAAGTCCCATGCAACCAATATTCTCTATAGGGAAAATCCTCAAACCCCCATAACCATTTCTCATGTAGACAACAAAATCCAACTACTTATATAAATAAGACATACCTTTTGAACCTGTAGACAAATCTGTTGTACCTGATCACTGTAGACCTTCCTATGAGCTTGCTTTCAGACTCTATAAACCTGACATCTTCATCTTCTCAAGTTTTTTTGGATTTTCTCACATGTATGTGCCATGTTATATTGAAATCCTGTGTGCGTATGCACCCTTCTCCACTACATCCCACATACACCTAAAAAAATAGGGTTTTTTCAGTATTTTCTGTAATTCTGAAACTTTCATTGTCAACCCTTCGTGCTACCGTACACTTGTGCAAATTCAGATGTATCAATGAGTACCTGCAATAAACCTTACACAATAATAGATATTCAGTGTGCTCAATAGGTGCTAATAGGAGAGCTTTGATATCTTATTTATACTTCCATGTAGCTTCCTCAAGGGGTTACCTTCTAACAAACTTAACCCAATTTCCTTATTTTAGGACTAACCCACTTCTAACAACTTGTCCACTTCTAACCCACTTTGGTACAAATAGTAAATTCTCCACTTCTAGTTGCAACTAAATTATTTTTAATTATTTTCTTATTGCAACAACTTAACCCATGATTAACTCCTAGTTTCACCCACTTGACTAGTCAACCTTTTTCTAGGAGCTTCTAGAATACTTTGACTTATTTGAGCTTCTAGATAACTCATGAGGGTTCTCCAACTTCACAAGGCCATAAATCTCTAACCATGAGGAGTTATGTGACATTCCACATATCATCGTAAATGGAATGACATGTACTATCCATCTAGAATAGTTTTACCTGAACATATATTAATATTCATATCATTATACATCAATCAAACTGAAGTCCCTTAACCATAATATTGGGGCTACTATAAGTTTCTACCGGACTTGCTTCAAGGGTTGAGATCAATGAAAACCAACCCAATTAATCAACATATAGGACTATATACAAATTTATAGAATGTTAATTAATTATTTTTTGTATGACATATAAATCTTAGATTTGTCAAGTCCCTGCAATTCCATACTATTTTAGTAATCATGTTATAGTAAATGGATTAGTATTCTTGGTTACGTGGAATTCAATGGATATGGTATGATTGCAATGTAGTATATAAAATCCAAAAGTTTCACATTGAGACCAAAAATGAGAAATAATACAAATATACTTACACAAGAGGGTAATTTCTAATAACAATTCCAGTAAATAAATTAACGGACTTCTATCTATAAACTAGGAGATCATGTACAGAAAAGTATAATGAACTCTACATTTTTTTAAACAAGTTTCAATACTCTTAAACAAAAAGATTTCTCTTGGAGAAATAATTGGTAAGACTATATATATATATATATATATATATATCCCTTTAATGGGTAGGTCATAGATAATTATTTCGAATTATAAAAATAAAACATTGAAATTATTTTGAAGGGGAATACGTTGAAATGGAACTTGAATGCCTTTCAAAAGGTATCGACCTTGAGGGCACATTAACGAATTTTGACCTGCAGTCGAAATTATTTGAGATTAGTGAGTTGTAAAGAAATTTATTTGAAGGTGAAATAGATTCAACTCGTGCTAGCGTACTTACCCTCTTTGTTTCCATAAAGAACTTATCTCCACTTGTGTAACCAAGGTACGTGATCCACACCTGCAAGGAATAAGGGTTACCAGATGAATTTATTCAGTACATAGAGGAAAAAAAAATGCTTTGACTGATATAAAATCAATTAAACAAAAAAGTTATACATGTGTTTCCCTCTCAATTCGAAACCAAAGCTATAAGAAGTAGATGATACAAGAACTATGGAGTATTTTTTCCTCCATGGTCTGATGGGTTTCCTCGAAATATAAAAGGAACCCATCATTACATGATATCCAAGAATTTTGATGAAAAAACAGAAGTCATATTCTAAGCAATAATAGTATACCCAGGGTTGAATACCTAGTAAAACGAGATCAGTTTGGAATCCACTTAATCAAAATAAAATACTATAGCTATGAAGAAAACTTAATCTGAACCCGGGATATTTTCTTGTATATTTTTTCATAGCAAATCTTAATATGAAATAACCGAAGATGTAGATTAAAGAGTAAAATTGAAAAACAAACAAAAGAACTTTGCAAACGTTTAAGAATTGGCATCTTACATTTCACTACAGGAAGGCATACAGAGACCCCTTCTGGTATTTACTTTCGAGGTCATTCCTTATCGGGATTCCAATCTAAATATGAATGTTCCAAAGTACATACAGAGTGTTTCAATTTTTTTTACAATAACAGACTGATTGTTTGAATATTGATAATAACCAGAAAACATATTTATAAGAATTATGTACCGTGAAAAGAGTAGAAGTATTACCATAATCATTATTTGGGATTCTATCTTAGGATAGACTTATCACAAGTAACACTCAGGATAAAAGCATACCAGTTCCTAACCACAAAATTATACCATCCAATATCATGTAAAACTAGAATCTCATGCAGAATGCCATCTAAACAGTTTTAAATAACGCACTCAGTAGTTATATAATTTATGCAGGTTTTTACCCATTAAAAGAAAAAGAGAATTTCCGTCGGTCCATTTTTCGTCGGAGAATTAGTAATTTATCCATTAACTTTATTAATTAAATAATTTATTTTGTATCCACTTTGACTTATAGTACACTCATCACTTCACTTTACCTCAAGGGGTTACCTTCTAACCATCTTAAACCACTTTCTTTATTTTAGGGCTAACCCACTTCTAACCACTTGTCAACTTAGTAATTTATCCATTAACTTTATTATTTAAATAATTTATTTTGTATTCAATTTGACTTATAGTACACTCATCAATTCAATTTATTATTTACCTTCTAAAATCTCTTAAACCACTTTGACTACTTTGACCTTTTGGGGCTTCTAGATGACTCATGAGGGTTCTCCAACTTCACATGGCCATAACTCTCTANTTCAAATATATCAAAACTCATACCATTATCCATCAAACAAACTTGGGTCCATTACCCAAACCTGGGTTCTCCAACTTCTCATGGCCATAACTCTCTAATCGTGAGAAGTTATGTGATGTTCCACATACCACCAGAAATGGAATGACATGTACTATCCATATAGAATAGTCTTACCTTCATATATATTAAAACTCATACCATTATACATGAAACAACCTTGGGTCCATTACCAAAACCTTTGTGCTACCGAAATTCGCTACCGGAATTTCTCCAAGGGTTGACATCAATCACTAAGGGTTGACATCAATCTACAATATCACTCTCCAATGGTTGAAATCAATGACAACCAACAATCCATACCAACCATCCATTAACCTAAGCCATCTGTCTGACAATATCCCCCTTTGGCATTGATGGCAACACTTAGTCATGATAGCATGCATGCTTATACTCATCATCAATGTTTCTATCTCTCCCCCTTTGACATCAATGGCAAAGGGTATATCCCTTTGGGGCTTCTCCCCCCATGTACGTGCCTTTGATTTTTCTTTGTGTTTATAAGCCTCTGATTACTCTCTCTCCCTTCATATGAATAATATCTCCCCCTTTGACAAAGGGTATCACTCTGAAGTCATATCACTCATTCTTCCCTTGTGAAAATCGCTCCCCTTGGAAACATGCCTCTATGCTTTCTCTCCAAGCATTTACCTTTTCATTTAATAAATCTCTCCCCCCTTATCCTATTTATGGTGCTTCCTCGTGTACATCTAAGACATATAATATAAGCATTCAAAAGAATTCATTTTGGAGTAGAAATTAATCCTAGTCTCTGGCGAAGATACTCAAGGGATTCCCGTGGAAACGGTTTTGTAAATATGCATGCCACTTGTTTGTTTGTTCCCACATATTCAACTCTGATGTTATTCTCTACAACCTGTTCCCGTAGAAAGTGATACTTGATTGGAATGTGCTTCGTCTTGGAGTGCATCACTGGGTTTTTTGAGATACTAATGGAGCTTGTATTATCACAATAGATTGGAATGAGCTCATCATACTCAACCTGTATATCTTTCAAAGTTTGTTTCATCAATAGAACCTGTTTACAACATGTTGTTGCTACAATATACTTTTCCTCAGCTATAGATAAGGATATTGATTATTGTTTCTTGCTTAGCCAAGATACTAAACACTCACCCAAGTAGAATGTTGCTCCACTGGTGCTTCGTCGGTCATCAATGAAACCTACCCAATCTGCATCTATGTAGGCAATAAGTGATAGATCCTTTCCTTTTGGATATCATATTCCAAACTCTTTTTTTCCTTTGAGATATCCGAAAATCCTCTTCACTGCTAATACATGTGATTCCTTTGGTGTTGCTTGAAATCATGCCACCTGTCCAACTTCCTGCATTACATCTAGTCTGGATGTTGTCACATATAGTAAGCTACCAATCATTGATCTGTATTGTCTCTGGTATGTAGACTTTGAATCATCATCTTTGCTCAACATGCAATTGGTTTGCATAGGAGTGGTAACTGGTTTGCAATCTTCCATTCCGAACCTCTTTAGCATTTCTCTGATATAATTAGTTTGAGAAATAAAAATTCCTTGGTTTCTTTGACATATCTGAAGACCCAAAAATAAGGATAGTTCTCCAAGTAATGAAATTTCAAATTCATTCTACATATCCTTTGCAAATTTTGGTCTTAACCTGTCATTAGTACTTCCAAAACAATATCATCAACATAAATTTCAATTAATAAAATATTACCTTGAGTTACCTTGATGTAGAGGTTGTTGTTTGCGCTTCCTTTCCATAGTTCGTAGGGAGTTTTGTCATTGTTGTTTATGAGCATTATTCTGTTTTGAATGTGAACTGATGTATGCACTGCATGTGTCCAAAAAATATCTATCAATTTGGAATCCATTATCATTGTTCAAGCCATTTCCTGTGTAATTATCATCCATTATGATAATGTTCCTTTGTCTCTGAACCACTCTCTGAACCAATATATGAATCCATTCTCTCATCCACTATCATATATATTTCCAAACCTGCTAAGTGTTCTTACGAATCCATATTTGTCCATACTTCCCAAGACTCTACTTGCGCAACTATCCATAATGCTGACCCATTTATCACTATATTATCATGAAGTCTTGATTAATCTATCAATTTTTACTTCTGCTAACTGATTTCTCTGGTTTTGTCTTCTCAAACTATGCAAGCTGCTCGAAGGATGGTTATTTGGTCTATCACATCTATTGCATAGACTCCCCCTGTCTAATATTCATATTACTTAGGAGTCTCTAAGCCGGATGGCTCAGAAAAATTCCTTCTCAATTCCTTCTCTTATGTGTATTCATCATCATCTTCATTGGTAGATTCATTATCTCTCTGAGCTCTAACTTATTTCTTTTTGTCTGTGGATTTGTCGTTCACTACAATTCCTGAAAGTACAATCTCTTGAACCTATTCCTTATTTACCTGTCCTTCTTTTCTTTCATTTATTTTCCAAACCTTTCTGTATCTGACATATTTCTTTTTCTCTTTAGAATTTTCTTCATCTTGTTTTATTGCCAATCTTGCGATTTCTAGTACCTGGTCTTTGTTCACCTATTCTTCCTATTTTCTTATCCATACTTTCTTATATCTGATATCACTATTCTCTTTCATGGAAGTATCGATCATGCTTCTACAATCACTGGCTATGTGTCCATAGTTATGACATTTGTAACACTCAATGTTACGTGCGACCACATAGACACTTCTTGCTTGAACATTTATTTTATAATCCCTGCAATCTGCAACCTTATGTCCAAAGTTATTACAATAAAAACAATGACCATAAAATAAATTTGCATCCCTAGGAGTGAATGATCTTCTTTGTGGCGTAGTCCTTCTGAATTTTTGCCTTGACTAATCATGATCATGATTGAAGCTTATTTGTGGCTTGAGCATGGATGGTCTTCTTGAAGATGTATCTTCAATAGTTTTCTTAGATTATGGTTGACCATGATTCATTCCTTTAAGTGCTTCTGCATAACGCTATCTATTTTATTCATTCTTCTTTTCTAGTAACCTAGAGTGATTCTCTTCATTCTCTATAACTGGTGTGGATGTTTCTGTCTCTTCAACATTCTTGTTGATCTTGACGATTTTACTTCTCAATGTGACAACTTCTTCTTCAAGCTTCTCAGCCTCTTCTTCTTTCTTCATTATCTGAGACTTCATGACTTATGTTCTTTTCTCTTCTTCAAGCTGAATTTTGAATGTGATTATTTATTCTTCAATTATTCTCTCTTCTTGACCAAAATCTTCCTCAAGTTGGTTTAGATCGTTAGTTCTTTCCTTAAGATGATATGTCAATATCTTCTCTCTCATTTCTGTTTCTTCTTTCTATGCTGCTATGTTGGTTTCCAAACACTGCTTTTGATATTCAAGATTTTCTTCGATCTTTCTGGCTTCTTCTAGCTAAGTTCTTAAGTTCTCGATGACCTGTTGGGATTCTTCAAAAATGTGAACACTTTCCTTTTGTTTCATCAATTCTTTCTTGACTGAATTGTTTTCTTCTCTTAGTTCATCTAAAGAATTAATCAATTCTTTTTCATAATTGTCTTCATTTTCAATTAGTTTTTTTGTCTCTTTTCCTTCATGGCATTATATTTCAAGATGTCCATGTTTTTCCCAATTAAATCAAAACAACATACCTCTGGTGATTATGTACTCTTCATCTTCTGAATCTTTTTGACATGGTGAAAATAATTCTTCTTGATTTGTATCTGCATCTTCTTTGACATTTTATGAATATGTGATGGTTGAAGAATATATGTCATGTAACTTATCCCAAATTTATTTTGTTGATGAACATTTACCAACATTTTCTCTTATCGGATTAGGTAATCCTTCCCAGATGAAATCCATTTCTATTTTGTTATTCTTCCTCAATTCTTTCTTTGTTGCAGTCTTTTCCCTTTTTTAACTATCATATCCTGTAACAACTGATAGCCAAATATAATGTCCTTGTGCCTATAAAAATACTTTCGTCCTTATGCTCCACATATCATACTTAAAACCATTATGACCATTAAACATTGGTACTCCATTCTCAGAATAATCCATGATCTCCTTCTAGTGGTTAAACTGTTTCCTGAAGGAACCGAATCTGAAACCAATTGTTGGATTACTGAGAGGGGGGGGGGTGAATCCGTAATAGATCAATTTAATCCTTTTTCACCATAAAATGCAAGTGTTATATCAATGTAGAATTATCATCCAATAGTTGCAGAGTAAATAAATAATGAACAAATGAGCAATCACACACATACACAGTACACCAGTGTTTTACGTGGAAACCCAAAGCGGGAGAAAACCACATAATTTTTTTTTATTATATGTCTTGAATAATTACATTTATTGGAAGCACCAAATTCCTTTTTTTTCCAGCTACAACTGGAAGGAGGCTCCAACCCCCTAGTTTCTCAAGCTACAACCTGAGGGAAGCTCCAACTCCCCAATTCTCTGGCTAAAACTAGAAAGAGAATACAACCCCCTATGTTCTCTAGCTACAACCACTTGTCCTTGCCTTGTCCAACTGCCCTGACGTATAAGTAGAATTATGGAACCACTGTCACACTATCACTATAAGATATACTGTTGTAAACCTGCACCAATAAACTTGCACCAAACAACCTGTACCAATAACCTGAACCATGCATCAACCATGCATCAACCTATACCTCAACCTATAATCAACATGTACCATAAACAAGTGCATCAACCATGCACCAACCTATACCAAACAACCTGTAATCAACTTGTACCATAAACAAGTGCATCAACCATGCACCAACTTGTACAAATAACCTGTCACAACAAACTATCCAAACAACCTATCTCATCAATCTCATCAACCAAATCATATCTACTCACCAATATCAATCACCAAGACAACTCTCAAAGATGTGCATCAACCAAGCATAACACAACAACTCATAATCATCACCAAGATCAATATGTGCATCTAATAATATACCAAGACAAATATGCTACATCATCCGTAAACCATGTGTCAACAATAATACTAACAAGTTCCTCCAACCATGTACCAAGTATGTACCAATGATGTATCAACTACTCATCAATATGTACCAACATCATCAACTATACACCTCATGTATGTGCCAACTCATCAACTACTTGTCTCAACCATGTACCCAACATGTGCCTCAACCAAAATCCCTCATCAAATTCATCATCAAAATCTGATTTGTAACTCTGTAACAGAACTGGTGTATATGATCACATACCTACAAACCTTCCTTAACTTTAACAACAAGAGACTAGCATTTTCATCAAACTTTTCTTTAGTCTCACATGACTAGTTTTGGATTAGTCAACAACCCTAACTTGAAATAATCATAACTATGTACCTGTAATGAATAAATATCTAAAAGTAGTACACAACGTTCTTCAGTGTCTTTTGTGAAATTCCTCCACATGTCACTACTTGTAACCTCTCGGAAAAGGAGTTATAGCAAAAATGGCATACCTTGTTGAATTCGGGCTTATTCTAGAGAGAGAACTTGTAGAGCGTGCCCCAGACGGAATATTTGTTGTATGGATATGAAAATTTTACAAAGAATACTACATATTTTACTATAACCAACACATTTCGTCTTAATTAATTTGGATGTGTTATGAAGAAGCTATGACATTTTTACCCGAAACACCTGTTTTAGACTAGTTTCGGGACTAGCCACAAACCCTATTTTCCACAGAGTTTAACGCCAAAAATACAATGACCCACAAGACGAAATTTGTACCAAAACTACTTGGATATGTTTTTTCAATGGCCTATCAATTTAACGATCTGAATCATTCTAGAAAAAAAATTATTGCGAAAATGGTGAGATGACCTGTAAATAACATACCTTAGAAAGCATCATCAAAATAATTTATCCTCCCTTGAATTTCGACCTTCTTTACTTTACCTTCTCTCTGAAATTTGGCTTAGATATCCTTTGGTTACCTCAGTCATCTGTAGATATTCAATATTCTCAAGTGTGATATAAAATGAGAGAGCATTGCCTCTTATTTATACTTTCATGTAGCTTCCTCAAGGCGTTACCTTTTAACCATCTTAACCCACTTTCCTTGTTTTAGGGTTAACCAACTTCTAACCACATGTCCAATTAGTAATTTATCCATTAACTTGATTATTTAAATAATTCATTTTGTATCCACTTTGACTTCTAGTACACTCATCACTTCACTTTACCTCAAGGGGTTACCTTCTAACCATCTTAAACCACTTTCTTTATTTTAGGGCTAACCCACTTCTAACCCCTTGTCAACTTAGTAATTTATCCATTAACTTTATTATTTAAATAATTTCTTTTGTATTCAATTTGACTTATAGTAGACTCGTCACTTCACTTTATTATTTTCCTTCTAAAATCTCTTAAACCACTTTGACCTTTTGGGGCTTCTAGATGACTCATTAGGGTTCTCCAACTTCACATGGCCATAACTCTCTAACCGTGAGGAGTTATGAGACGTTTCACATACCAATGGAAATGGCATGACATGTAATATCCATCTAGAATAGTCTTGCCTTAAAATATATCAAAACTCATACCATTATCCATCAAACAAACTTGGGTCCATTACCCAAACCTGGGTTCTCCAACTTCTCATGGACATAACTCTCTAACTGTGAGGAGTTATGTGACATTACACATAACACCAGAAATGGAATGACATGTACTATCCATATAGAATAGTATTACCTTCAAATATATTAAAACACATACCATTATACATGAAACAACCTTGGGTCCATTACCCAAACCTTTGTGCTACTAGAATTCGCTACCGAACTTTCTCCAAGGGTTGACATCAATCACTAAGGATTGAAATAAATATACAATATCACTCTCCAATGGTTGACATCAATGAAAACCAACTATCCATCAACCTAAGCCAACTGTCTAACACATCGTTGTAGAAAATGTTGTGAGGTTAGTATCCTAAACTATAGAACTCTAAGAAAATAATATGGCAACATGTAGAGTGTTGGAAAGAAATATAAATTATACATTTTAGTTATGTAATTGTCTTTCATGTTGAATAAAAGGGATGACAAACTTCAGTTATATATGTGGTTAAGTCTTAAGATCATGTCCATAAATTTTAGAAAGAAATGTTATTGGAAAATATCATATTTCTCATTCACATGTATTCAGGTAATACTTAGGTACATGTTTACCTTAGTTTCTCTCAAAAAGAATCCTTTGAATTTAGTACAGTAGTAAACTGTAATACATGAAGTACAAAGGTTTCTACCATTGTAGGGACAAAACGAAAATGAAATAATTAAAGGAAAAAAATTAGTAGATATTTAGGGTATGTTACATATGGTATCAGAGTTCGAGGCTACAACACTTAGGACTAAGGGCATAACCAAAAAAATATAGTGTTTGTGTAACGTCCCCGTCATTACGACAACAAAAGTGACGTACAATAGATAAAAAAAAAATTGCATTAGGAAATTAAACATCACCACAAAATGAATAGCAACACCAACGACAAATCATCAATGCATTAACACAAATAAATAGCAGCACAAAATATATACATCATCATAATAAACAATGGTGCATAATCAATGCATCAACATAATTAATAGTAGCACATCATTATTAATCACTACAAGCAATTTCATCAAGTTCATCTGAAGGAAAGTCCCTATAGGAAGATCCAAAGAAGATGCTCCAAAAATAAGGAAATACACCACCTGGCTCAGGAAGGTATGTGAAACTTTTAGTAATGTAATTACGATGTTTTATCATCATTGCAACATCTAATTACGTATTTGAAACTTTTCAATGCAGGATCCCAGACACATCCAAAGCCACCAAATCCATAATAGAAAAACATGGGCAGCACAAACTTGGCCCGGGCGGTTACTCGAAACTGTTTGTGCGAATTGTAAGTACAAATAAATCAATTGCATCCAATAATATATTGTTAACAATTTTAATTTAATTGCACAAAAGAAAAATTTATGTTCATATGAAAAATTGCATGGCTTCAAGTTCAAACAAGCTCCAACAAAGGAATACCTCAAGATATCTTTCAAGCACGGATTTCAAGCCATGGTTGAACGTAGAAAAACCTTGGGGGAAACACAACCTTCTGGCATTCAAACTGACACAGAGGTAAATAAAATCAATGAAGATTATTTATAATTAATTAACTGTACAATCTATTGATTATTATTTTCGGCCATAAAGTGATGTGTTTGTTTGTTTTAAGAAGGAAACCAATGAATAAACAAGTGTCCCCACTACCAAAACACATCCTAGTGACGGTGGAGTGCCACCCAATGAAGGTGGTGTGTAGCTCGGTACTGGAGGTATTTCATGTGTAATAAAAAATGTAGTATGGATTACAATTAAAAATATTTAATTGCAAATGGTGTATTAATTATATCCTTTCATGTTTCAACTCTAGAGCATGTAGAGGATAAGACTAGACAAGAAGAGGAACTTATGGCCACATCCAAAACTAATCCCCTTGCCTCCGCTACTCAAGCAGGTAAATAACACTCTAATGCTCTTTTCATTAATGAAATACTTGTAATAATAATAATAACAAAAAGTATAAATTTAACATTTCTTTCTTATTGCAGTTGATGATCTGCGCCCCCCCTTGCAACATCCTCAACGTCGTGAGTACACGACCATGTCATCAATAAGACATGCATAGGACAAAACAACTAAAGGGGAAGAAGGAACTGATGACATCCTTTCTGAATTCATTTCAAAAATAAAGAAATTGAAAAATAAATGAGTGCACTAGTTATATAATTAGAAACACCATGTACCATATTGTGAAAACATATTTTTAATTATAAAATTTATTGAGATGAAGTATTGTGTGTCTATGATTAATGAATGAATGAATGAATTTTATATGTTAATGAATGATTTCTATATGTTTCTTTATGCAAAAAACCACATATGTTTATTTATGAATTTGTCATTTTGATAGTGTCTATGCATGAATGTTAATGCGTTGCTTTCAACTATTTTCTAGTATATAGATTGGGTAGTATGGAATTGAGAGTGATGTGAGTCGGGGGGGAGCAGTGGCCATAAGAGATTCCACCTTCACGTGGTTTCAAATTTTCAGTAGAGAATAAATTAGGATTTGGATAATCTTGGAGAAAACCTCCCTCAACCCAACAGAAAAACAACAAACTCAATGTTGACTTCGTTGTTGCTCCATCAAATCAAGGGAGGTTTTCTCCAATATTAGATTACTCCAATAACTTATTTTCGAAACCAAGAGGAGATCATTCAGGTATTCATGAACTCAAGTCTTTTTAATTATTATTTAGTCATAAAAATGTTTTTTAATTAATTTTATTATTTTGTTGATTCTTTAAGTGTTCATTAAATTAGTAGAACAACTACTGGTGGAGATTTATTGGAGCAACGTTGAATGAATATCATACAAGGAGAACCATCGAATTTTCAGGTATTTGAGTTGTTATTTCATTTCTAATTGCAATTGATTTGTATGATTGAAATGATGATTTATATTATGATTTTGGTTCTTCCCACGGGCGTAGATGAAAAAGTGATGTCTTATCCTCAAGCTCTTTCTCCTCCAAAGAGGTATAATTCCCATTCCCTTTGTATACTATAGGGTCCACCTCCTAATGTTCACTTAAGTGATGGGATGATAAGATCATTGAGTTATATCTATTTAGGTGTAATTCTCATGCTTTGTTTTATCTATGTCTTGTATAGTGATTATGCTAAGATGTTTTAATGTTGGTAATTTTATGGCATGATTCATTTATGATTATTCATGATTGTGATGATTATTTAAGGTTGTTATGGATACCTTGCAAAAACACATGAAAATTTTAGTGTGCAAGCGAATGTGTCAATGAATATTTTAAAGTTACATTGCAATACTTAAAGTAGTCAAGGTATAAGTTATTTCAACACTTACACTTAATGGAGGATAAAACATATGACCTTGAGTCCTAGCCTCACCTCAAACAAAAAAAAATGGTAATCATGTTAACTATAGACGTGGAAGTTATATACTTGGAAATTTTGGAATGTGGTTCATATATTTTGAAAATACTTGGGAGTTTGTTTACATACTTTCCAAGTACTTTTTTTCTAGAGTTCATGTTCTTGGAAATTATTTGTGACATGGTTCAAGAACTTGGAAAATATGTGGATATGATAGTTGGCATTTGCAAAAGGGTTTGGTAATTAATAGTGGGAAACAAATGTGATCCAACACTTTTCCATACACCATATTTGAATTTGGAGTTAATTTTATTTGTTTGCATGGATTGGCGTGAAAGGGTTGTGGCTCTCCATATAGATCCAATGGTGGCAATTTGCCTCCTTTGCACATATTCCCTTACCCTAATTTTGGGCTCATTCAACCTTTTGTTGAGAGTTCACTCTAGATTTATTAAGGGTGGAATTGTGCTCCTTTTGTGGACATTTTCCATGCTCTTAATGTCAATATAGGGCACAACATAGACATATATATTTTTGGGAGAATATTCAAGTTGTTTTCTCAAGTTTATCTCTCTTTCTTCAGTTCACAAGCATTGAAAGAGAGACTAACTCTCATAAATAACATGAGCCTCCAATTTTAGTGGTCTCTTACTTGAGGAAGAGTTGTGGACCTGTGAAATTATTGATGTTCTCCCCTCCTTAGCACATTATCATTGACCATTCTTGGGTCAAATCCCAAAGTTCATAGTCTTTCAATCTTGGAGGAAAATCCCACAAATTTCTTTTTGCACAACCTTGCCCAACCTTTTCAAAGACCAATTTAGCCATGGAAAACTGTGTTGGCAACTCATTGCTCCTAATCAATTTTGTGATTTTTTGGGCATGAATTCATGGTATGGGTCATTGCCTTTGATTCAAATATGAGTAGCTTGGTTTATGGACATGATATTTTGTGTTTCACTTAAAAAATCATGGAAGAACAATGCTCTCGCTAGCATTGGTTATTATGTTTTCATGCATGGGACACTTTGTCAAAGATTTAGGTTACCCATAATTTGAATCCTTGAATAACAATTTGTATTTCTTGGTGAATGGAGGAAATGTGTAATTTAGAGTTCAAACCTATGCATGTTTTTTATGGTTGGATAGTGCTATTGAATGTGAAATAGACTTGAACGAGGTAGTGATTGCCTACTAGTTATTTAGACCCTTACATAGATTTTTACTCTTTGATTTGCAAGTGAATGAATTCCTAGAATTGATTGTGATTATTATGGGTTATCAACATTTGGTATTTAATGGGAAATGAACATGTCATGCCTAAGTAGTATAAATTACTTGTCCATCCTATTACACTTTCATATTCTTTGTTGGTGCATATTTATGAATTCCTATAAATGGTTTGAAGGGTTTCATGCATACCCAACATTATTATGTACATCAATGATCTGAATTAGTTGTGAATGTGCAAGGTTTTGGATTATATTAGTGTAATAAACACTTTGTCCACAAATTTTCCAATATACCCAAGGATTTACATACATGGACTATATGATGTTGACATACATGCCATTCATATATTTAGGTCGTAATGCATGCTTGAATATTTGAAAAGTGCATATTTGGTTTATGGTTACTACTACATAGTATATTCAGGCATCAAATTTATGATATATGTGCACAATCCTGGAAGGTTGAAGTAGTCTCATTTACCACTCATTTACTATATACATAGGCATGCACATAGAGTAATCTACAGCCTTGTATAAAAATGGTTAAGTGAGTTCTACTCAAAAATAATTTTGGCATGAAGCCACAATTGCCTAATACAATAATGGGAAAATTCAAGATTTGGTTGGGTTGCTTGTATTTGATAGAGGTGGATAACAATCCTATAGCTTATTTGGTTGATCCAACAAACCTTGCTTGTATCTCTTACCTATAATGTACTTACACATTGATGAATAGGGTCATTATTGCTTGGATGGTGTGGAGTTAGAGGCATAACCTTCTTGTTGTTGGGTGTGTGTGCTCATATATGTGTGTGTGTGTGTTTGGCTTCTATGAATCAATGGGTTGTCTAGACTCAGCATGTCGTACCCAAATTTATGGACATAGTTCCATGGTTTTAAGAAATAATGATGGTGTCATTATTGAGCACATTTTTTTAAATGGTAGTCATTGAAGGTCTACACGCTTATGCATTGACAACTATTGTGTTTGAGGACAATATGATGATGCCATGATTTCAATTTGATGGTTTTTTTTGTCGAAAGGCTTACTATATGGATGGATTAGGTATGAAGACACTTTTCAAGATCTAATGGAATACATACAAGGAGGTTATTTGGTTGATCCAACAAACCTTGATGCTACTTAAAATACAAATAATAATACCATGGAATATTGGTGAGAGAGGATTTATCTTGTGTTTCCAGGTAAACAACATTCAATGCCTAATTTTCTAGTATATAAATTACCAATATTTCATGCAATGCAACAAAGTACTCTAATTGACAAGTGGAAATGATTATGATTGTGTATGATATTTTCCTCATTCAAGAAGACAAGGTGAAATTTTAGTTTTTTTATGGACAATAGTGGGAGAAGTATGGTTTTGGCCTATGATTGTTATGTCCATAACTTGCTTTGATGATCTTGATGACGCTTTCATCGATACATTTTTAGAACATTTTTCAAAGGAAGAATTTGTATGTGATCTTTCTTTTCCAAAGGATATTATGGATGTTAGACTTGAGGATACTTTGAATATAGAGGGTGATATTATTCAATATGGTCATGGTGAACATGCTACAATGGGTTTTCAACAAACACAATTTACTTTTACATAGTCATAGTGGGAAGATATGTATCATATGAAGAAAGATGATGTCCAAGATGTCCATTTAAGGATAGACACATTAAATTTGATTGATCATTATTTAACTCTCTTCCACCCACACATCCCATTTTTCCATTGTAGGTGTGAGGTTCACATTCCCTTCCTACACATCATTTTCCATTGTATTCCTCCCTCCCACACTTCACATGTAAATTGCATGTGTAATGTAAAGGTGCTTGCCCCTTTGCATACCGCTATATCTTTGCATCCTCAAATCCTCTGCATCTAATCCCTCCACATTCCATTGCTACTATCAACTCCTATATTCCTATTTGAACATGTTCATGTTTATGTTCAATACAAATGGATTACCACACATAGAGTTGATGAAGAGGCAGTTTTGTAAATATTATCTATAGACCTCCATCATGAATACAATTCCACTTATGTTTGAACCCCATATGATGGATCCCTTCTTCAAACAAATGGATGACTTTCTTCTTTATTATATATGTGACTGCTACTAGTCTAAACTTAGCACTAAAGGCACACACAATGTTTAGGAAGGAGATCCAATGACTCAAATTATCTTTATTAATTGTGGGTATTTAGATTGTACAACCACCGATGGTGTAGAAGTGGTTTTTCAAATTCAAATTCACTGGGTCTTGGTGAGTTCTATGGTGAAGAACTAACTTGGAATTTTCATCCAAAATCTACTTTAAACTTTCCATCATCTACAAGTTCAATTCAAAATTTAGTGGAAGTGTATGCATTTGCATTAAGGGTAGAATATTTGAATTTTGTTGGAAATCAGTTTAGGTGTTGGCACATAAAGAAACCTTAACATACATCACATTATGTTTTCACCAAGGATGGTAAGATAGTTTTTGGATGCTATATTGGGAGAATATCCCTTACGCCAACAAAAGATTTCATAGAATTTATTGTCATTTGGATTGTCATACCAATTCTATGGAAATCAAGTGTTGATCACACAAAGAATTCCCTATATCTGATGGTTCTCCTTCAATATATTCCCATATTAGTTCTAATCTTTCCTTTGACTTCCCAAATTGTTAGAATGATTGGACTTGTACCAAGACTAAATGGGATAGATCTACATACAACCTACTACTCTACATGATATCCAACTATGTTTTAGATGCTTTTGGGTACTTGCTACCCATTGAATGTCAAAATATACGTTGGTGGAAAAACTGTAGAAGGGAAATTTGGGAACTTTATGTTGCACACTGACCACACTAATACGGGGGGGTGAATCAGTGTAGGGATCTTTTTCAAACTTCCCTTCACAAAAATACTTAGGGTTAGCAATCACCAATTACCCATCACTTATTACTATCATTTATAATGAGTTAAATGTGAACAAATATCAACAACATATATCATCAATAAGTCATCACCATAAGGAACATAGGGAACACAAGATGTATGTACAATTTTATTTTTATTATGGATTATAATACTTGGGTTATCAACAACAACTGAATAGAGTTACAAGTCCACAAGAGAACCAACTCTATAATGAAAGATTCAACTTACACAACTCAACACTAACTGAGAAGAGGAATCAATCCTCAACAGATACCAATCTATCAACAGGTACGCGACTTGTTAGTAGTGCAGAACGCATATGTACGCGCCCTACCTGCAGTACAACTCACATATGTATGTGGCATGTTTATACTATATCCTGCGTGTGACTTCTGAACAACTAGGGTTTTCTCTACATGAAAAACTCCGATCCTTTGTAGCCTTCAGTCACATTCACTTATGTCTTTCACTGTCCAATCTGAACTATAACCAATCACAACACATCCATACTCTCCAACAACCTACTCATGCTCCTCAACCATATAATATGAATGCTACTCAAACATAAGTAACCAATGTAATATGGAAATCACATCAGTACTAAAACATAAGAGTGTTGCTCACTCTATCAATCAATCAACATAACCATATCACCACAATCATACCAAGAATGCCTTAAGAATTCACCATACAATAAGCAAGAGTATCCATCAAGACAACTATGTAACCATACCAGAGTTTCTATGGCAGATCTGAGCCCATAGAATGCATATTTGGAACTTGTTTCAGACTTCAAGAACCTAGCACCAGCTCACACTCTAGTCTTCATGGCTTCCACCTATTGTGTGTGCTCTGTCCTTCTTTATCCCGCGTGTGTAAGTGCTCTGGCTCACTATAGCCCGCGTATGTATTCTCTCTGGCCCACTTCTTCTTGCGTACGCCTTTAGAAGCTAGGGTTTCTGAACTTCCAAAACTTTCGCTGTCAAGATCTTAGACTTACAAAAACTTTGATGTGTCCATGATATCCTCCAGCCACTCTCTTTCTCAGAATAGATCTTCAAGCTATGCTCAAGAGATATTTTTCACAATAGACCCTTGCCTCTTATTTATACTCTCCAAGTACCTTCCTTAGAAGCATCTTTTAGGCCACTTTGTCCACATAGCCACTTTGTCCACATAGTCACCTATGTCCAACTTTGCCCAATTTTCCACTTGTCCATGTATCCAATAGCCACTTGACCACTTAACCCATTTCCCTCTTTTTAGGGTTAACCTTCTTATAACCATTTTCTATAATTATAAAGTTATCCATTTAATTTATTATTTAAATAATCCTCCTTGACTTTGTCACTTCACTTTATTATTTAAATATTCCTCTTTGATTTTGTCACTTCACTTTATTATTTAAATAATCCTCCTTGATTTTGTCACTTCACTTTACTATTTAAATAATCCTCCTTGACTTTGTCTCTTCACTTTAAATAATCCTCTTTGACTTTGTCACTTTGACTTCTTTGACCTTTTGGGGCTTCAAGCCAACATATGGGGGTCCTCCAACTTCGTAAGGCCATAACTCTCAAACCGTGAGGAGTTATGTGGCGTTCCACATACCACCGGAAATGGAATGACAAGCACTATCCATCTAGGATATTAACACTAGAAAATTCACTGATCTTCAACTCATTATTCCACAATTAATCATGGGTTCTCTAACCATACTACTAGGATAACTCAATCACAAAGTGTCTTCCCGTGAGGGCTTTCACCATAAGGGGACCACTTTGGAGTTCATCCATTTGTACTCCTTATCAAGACAATAATGATCATATTTACATAAATCCAATTATGAATTATATATCAATGAAACCGCATTGATCCATCTTCATCTATGCATCATATATCAGTGACAACTCATTGATCCATCTTCATCTATGCATCATATATCAATGACAACTCATTAATCCATATTCATCTATGCATGACATCATATGACTATGATTACACTTGAAATCAATCCATTCACATCAAGGACAATACATATTACATCAATATGCTATGACAAGACATTGTTCCTTTGACATCAATCAATCAATCCTTTGGCATCAATGACAACATGATCCAACAATCTCCCCCTTTGGCATTGTTGGCAATACCAACATTGATGTCAACACAAATCATTGATGGAAACATGTATACAAGGCATTTATATACATCAATAGCGACCTCAATCACATCAATTTGACTATCTCTCCCCATTTGACATCAGTGGAAAAGGGTCATTCTCCCCTTGGGGCTGCTCCCCCTGCCTAAACTCTCCTTGGGGCTGCTCCCCCTGTCTAACTTCCTTTGATCTTCCTCTGAATAATCTCTCCCCTTTTTAACAAGGGACGTCACTCTGATGTAATGCTAAATATATATAGCTCATGCTCCCCCTGTGACCATCACTCCCCCTAGAAATGTGCTTTTGTTCTCTTTCTCGAGGTATAGGTCTCTTTTTTCAAGTATTTGTCTTTGCATATGATAAATATCTCCTCCTGGAATCATGGGAAGAAGAATGACTCCCCCTATATTCTCTACAATATGAACAATATGCTACCACTGCAATATGCTTCTGCTACAAATGATACTGCTCAACTGGAACATAGATCAACTACTCTTTCTATGATGATCCTTGAACTTGTACATGCATCAAAATCGTGCCATACCATACATCATGAAGAAAAATTTATGTCAACAATGAATAGAGAATATTGAAAAAAACATCAACCAAGTACATCATGTGCCAACCATGCACAAAACCCATGTGCATCAACCATGTACATCATATGCCATAAGATATCATCAATGGAGTGCATCAACCATATGCCTCTACCAACATGCCAATCATGTGCCACAAACAAATGTCATATCACTCACGATATGCTTCCACCATGAACCAGGTGCCACAACCATGTATCTCAATCAATCAAGTGTCTCAACTATATCATCCCATATATCATGTACCAAAGTATATGCTAAAAAAATAATATCAATGGTGTACTTTGGCCAAGTACTATCATCCACAAACATATACCATCTATGAATGTATCAACATGCACTAAACATGTATCACCACCTATACCAAGCAAGTGCATCAACCATGCACCAATACCACAAAAAGATGAACCACAATCAAAATGTGTCCTCATGCATGTATGCCATATCTACCATAAAATATGTGCCAATCATACTGCTAGAAGGTGCCTCTAGCAATGTACCAAAAGTGTATCAATCATGCATCAACTATAGATCAAGCTATGTTAAGAACCAAATACCAATATAGCATAGAAAAACCTCAGAAAAAGTACTCAACGCCTTGAAAAAGAGATAATTTCAGATAATAAGCCTCTTCGAGGGGGAAACCTCCTTTTACCCCACTTAAATGTTCAAGTACAAGATGATTC
>JASDQU011026769.1:70796-83161 GCA_032191745.1 Picea mariana
ATTGAACTAACCTGTTATCGAGCTAATGATATGCATCCAAATATCTGTGCGATCAGAAAACATCTAACCACCTTGTTCAGGAGGTAAACCTGCACTGAACCTTAAGTCTGTTCTGAATAAATGCAGAACAATTATGTTGGAAGTTAAATTTAAATAGCAAATAGAATGATACAAATAGTTACTGTTATCTTATAATTGCAAGAAATTGCATTAAGAAAAATATGTTAGCAAACATCCTTGCATTTAATCTATCAACAAAAATTAAAGGAGAAACCCTGTAATTGAAGCTAAATAGATGATCACAAAATTTATATCTGAAGCATTTTTTATGGACAACATTCATAAAGGAATTATCCCAATAACATAATAAATGATGAAGACTAAAGCTATCAAAACTTATTATAATATCAAGATGAACAAAAACTTAATGAAGACGCCACCCACAAGAAGCTAAAGCCGAAATGTGCATTGTTGTTCCATTAAAGTCTGTTGATCAAAAGTCCATCTTCTTCCCTAGGCGAGGATGTCTTGATTACAAAAATTACAAGTATTTAAAGAGTTCAGAAAATCTAAACATCTTATCTTGTGGGATAAGATTAAATCTCAAAAATTATTTGCTAATTACAAAATAGAGGGTAATAACCACTCCATATCACACTGTGTTTCTCAAAACTAAAATAAACTTCTTTCTGTTTACAAAAGATATGCCAAATGAGCTCAGAAATAGTCCATAACATGATATCACCACCAATTACTTGATATTCTGGAAAAAAAAAAACGAAAATAAAGGAGTTTAGATATTGTTATAACCAATAATTTCTACAAATTTGAATGAAGATAAATTGGCTACAAAATAGCTGAAGTTAGTTTATTTTAAACAACAGAGATCTAATTAAATCTATAATAATAGAAAAAATAAAATAAAAATACAACTAAGAAAATCAAACAAATCTTTACCTCATAATTGCTTGCTAAATTTGACTCACAAGATTCCAGAGTTAATTACTGTTGTAACACTCTCAACATTCTTTACTATTATGTTCCCAATCCTTTTCAGATGCTTGCCTTGCCTTTGAACACTAGACTTTAGTCTATGATTTTCATTCTTCAATGAGTCGATTTGAGTGGAAAGGGTTTTGATTTGCAATTGAAGAATAGGTATGTCTGTATAATACTTATCGATCCAAAATAGACAAACTTCACACCGTGGATTTGTGATAGTTGTTTGAGGATGCCCATGGCCATGTGTCCGAACGTCTCCACTGTTGCCTGTGGGTTTTTTACCGAATTTAATCCCTAGAAAACCTTATTACGTCTCAGGCATGGTGGAAGGTTATCCACATAGTCGAATTGTTGACTGTTTGGAAGGGTTTCCACTGGGGATTTTATGTTAAGATTAGGGCAAACAAGTTAATTCATGCACAGAAATTTCCAAAATCTCAGAACTAACATCTTGTTGCCCAGGTAAAAATGGTCGAGCTAAAATAATTTGTAAAATGCGTGTGTGTGTCAGAAACAAGGAGCGCACCTAGTCGGAAACCTGTAAAAAACCAAGCATCTGTAGAATATAATACCAGTTCTGAGGTAGGCATTCCCATACTCAGATCACAAATGAATGGAATCATAAATGTATGTCATGGCCACCAATCATACACTATGGATCCATGTCGTCAAAATGATACATATCCACCAGGAATACACTGTGGATCTATGTGAGAAGACTTGAATAATGACATAGCCACGAGACATACAAAATGGATCTATGTGCCGATACAAATCATACATACTCCATCGCATCCTGGATCAAAAGATGAGACCCAAGGTCTTCAATCCCGTCACCTGAAAGTACAAATCTAGCCATGTGATTACATGTGTTGAGGTCGAACGTGGTAGAAACCACTTGATTACCGGTCATTGATGAGAACCATTAACAAGTGTGAGGGAAATCACCATTGATGTCGATGAATCCCAAGGTACCAAAGTACAATCCGAACGAATGCAAATGAATGATCTGAAGTCGAGCACTCGACAGAGTCTCTTGATCAGAGATCGATAATGTGAAACCCCTGCCGAAAGTGAAGAGACCTTCCATTAAGGTATGCAGGTTCCAAGGTACTAAATGATTTCTAAGTCTTATTTCCAGATAATGAGTTGGAGTCGATAAAACAAGACTCATCATAGGAGGGCCTTGATGTATCCCCATCAATGACACGAAATAAGTAACAGATTTTGAGGGCGAATCAAAGCATGAACAAGGGTTGAAACGAACACAGGGAAGGCCAACTCGGTGAGAATGGACAACTGCAGATAGTCGACTCAATAGAGGGCTCATTTGAACTTCTCTTGAACATATGAGTGACATGACTAAGGACTTGGCAGCACTGACTCAAAGACGACCCAAGATATGACCTTGTAGCAAGTCGAAGGAGAGACAAATGGATTTCCCAACCTGGATTCAAATGACGAATAGGGGGTGTTATGTTCAAGAGTGACGCTTACTGCCATTAATATGAATACGGAAACATATTCCTTTCCCAAAATTTCCCCCACCATTTCTGGCGAGTACCTCTTTATTTTTACGCAAGCTTGAGGAGGATAACATATGCTTGTTGATGTAACATCATCCTTCGGACAAGTCCCTCGGAGTATATTTAACGAACCCTAGGAAGGAGTGGCTCGGTCCCATATGGGCCTTTCGATGTTTGTTTTACGAGTCCAAAGAAAGAAAGCTCGGGTGTTTTTCATGTTTTGAGAGTCTAAAAAACACTTAAAGAGAACTCTCCCAGTTCCTTTTTCGTAAAAAAGTTCGGCGAGACCGAAAAAGTGATAAACTATTGCCCGTCGAACATTTTATTCAAATACTTTAACGAGCATGAAGAGAACAAGATCACTCGACAATCTTTTCATTCTTAAGGAGCGTGAAAAGAGCTTAAAGGATACTCCCTTAGGTTCGTCATTTTCGTGTTACCATGACGAGTACGAAAAGACGAGAAAAAGCATGCTCGATTACATTCTCATATATTTTCAAGTGCGAGAATGAACAAAGACTAAGCTTGAGGTTTTTCCTATAAAAACCCTAAAAAAGTAGTCGTATATGCAACAAAAAGAAAGAAAAAACACCCGTACCCACCTGTTTGGACTTCGAAGTTGCTATACCTGCAAAAACCATGCTCACAAGGCTATTAGAGCATTAGGTTTTATAAGCAAAATAAAAATAATATATAAAAAATCAATAAAAAATAGTAAAAAATGAATAAATATGGGTAAAAAGGGCTTTTTATCATTTCATTGTGATTTTGCCAAAAACTTGTCCAACCACCTCATTTTCCCCCAAATTTCTTTGCTCGATCGCGGGAGGCACAAGCGATCATTTGGTGAACCGTTTCAGCCAAGGAGGTAAGCTCTTGATCCTTCAACTTTTCATGGTTCATTTTTATTTTTTATTGGCAATTTCTTGGGTTTTAAGTCCGTTTTAGGGCCACACCATGTGCTTGAGCATTCTCATAGGCGGGCCTTGCGGGACCTACGAGAATCTAAGATTCTTGCAGGTGGCCTTTAGGGCACCTGCGAGAATCTTGCACCATTCCAAAGGCTCACCTGTGAGGGCCGAGACATGGATTTTAAATTTAAGTTTTGCTCAATAAAAATCATGCAAAAGTTTGGAACAAGTTGCTAACTCTTCTCTCATGGCTCTTGTGTAGGTGTTTGACCATCACAATGTTGGAGTGGCGAGAGAGAGAATATGAGGAAGATGATTCCATTGCTGGGAATGACCCAGGTACAGTCGTTGCCCTCTGAGACTGTGGGCTCTTGAAATTCTTCAGGATTCCGGGCATGAGAGCCCAACTCAGATTGTTGGAATACCTGTTCCATATGTGGGACGTGGACCAACAGTTATTTCATGTGGGAGTCCATACGCTGACCCTAGATATTGAGGATATATATTTTCTAATGGGGTTTTCGCGGCATGGATACCATGCTACTTTGACCGGTGGCCGAGGTGGCGGGCTCCCTATGAGTGAGTATTGTCGCCAATACTGTGTTCCTGAGGTGGAAATAAGCAAGGGTAAGGTTTCCATTTGGGGGGTCCAAGACTTGACCCTACAAACCATATTGTTCACTATTGCATGCATGTTTGGGAGTGCGGCTCCACACATGGCTCTCCAGAGCTACTTCCAATACGCCATATAGTGCACAGGACCGCAGGTCTTCAATTGGTCGAATGCAGTTCTCCGCAGTATGAAGAGGTAATTAACGAAGTGCAAAAAGGGTGACTTGAAGCAGTTTGGGTATGAATCACTTTTGGTGTCCTTCTTCCTCGAGAGGGTCCCACTGCTAAGACTACAGTTTGATTGGGGTTTACCGGCCCCACAGGATCTGAGGATGCTGAGGTGGTGCAACCTCATGGCTCGACATGTAGCAGGGCCTATCATCAAGTATAATGATTCATTTTTCGACTGGTTGCGGCCCCAGATGCTGATGGTTGATGACTACGCATACGATGGTTTGGATTTTCGAGGGGATCCAGATTTATCCCTGCCTGAGGATGCCCAATGGGGTGACCTAGGTAAGAAGTACACATTTTGTTCTTTTTAAATGTTTTTGCAATTTTTATTATATGAAATGTTTTTTTGTTTATCCAAGAACTAATCAAAAAATATCTTTTTGATGACACAAATGTGGGGCCATATCGACCTCCGGGAACGTCTCCTATTTAACGGCGAGGAGAGGTGGCTCCAGTGGCGAGATGGGATGCCGAAGACTATGAGACAATGGAGCAGAACTTGGAGGGGTTGACCGCGGACATCCCAGATATTTCTATGGGGGAGATCCCTAGATGTTACCAGCGCCATACTGTGGGTGTGTCCGAGTCTACCAGTCGACTGCTTCGTAGGGTGGCCCGAGCAGTTGTGTGTTATCGTGAGCATCATCCATGACGTTATTTTGTAGAAGCTACGGGCTTCGTATTTTTGAGATTTTGGTCCTTGGACAGAAACTTTTTGTAAAAACTTTTGATCATTATATATATATATATATACGGCTTCTACCATCTTGTCTTATGTTGTGTTATACATGTAATGTGTGATTGGTTTATAAATGGCCCAAATGTCTATCTAACACATAGTTAGATAATGCATCAGTCAATGTATTTAGACATCTAGGAATGTGTTGATACTCAATATAAACAAAATAATGTTCCAAGAGGCGAATTCGTAAATATACCCGTAATAAAGTAGGACTTTGAATAGCATAGACATTACTTAGTTGTAGCACTACTAGCTGCGAGTCGAGTCGTATAACCAGGTGGTGGATACCAAGTGAAATAGAATCAATCAACAATTTGATGACGGCGCTATATTCCACAATATTGTTGGCCACACGATCAAGGCACACACCTCGTAGACTGATAAGTTCGTTTGTAGGTGCGTAAATTGCCCATGTAGAAAAAGCAAGATTTCGAGTACTACAACTAGTGCCATCGGCGAAGCCAATGTGGGGTAGCGAAGACTTTGACATATGGAAACCAAGCACAACGTAAGATAAGCAGTCGTGGGAAGAGACCAAATAACGAAAAATCATACTAAAGAAACACACAAACAATATGATACAATAAAATACAAACACTCATGCACATGTGATCTTAGGCATAGTACTTCTTTAAGTACAACCCATTTCTGGGTTCACTCAAAGGGATACCTTCATAGTCTACAAACTCATAAGCTCCTTTCTCCAAAACTCGTCTGACTATATAAGGACCTCGCCACATAGCTTCAAATTTTCCAGCTCCTAGCATATCCTGATCTTGTTCGTAAAGGAGAACCAGATCACCTTCAGAGAAAACACGTGGTCTGACATGTTTGTCTTATTGGGCTTTGACACATTTCTTCTGGGCTTCTATAACCAGGGTGGCATCGCGATAGGTTTCGTCTAATTGCATAAGATACAACATA
Source organism: Picea mariana (assembly GCA_032191745.1). Classification (NCBI taxonomy): domain Eukaryota; kingdom Viridiplantae; phylum Streptophyta; class Pinopsida; order Pinales; family Pinaceae; genus Picea; species Picea mariana. Next base: position 76,748 of record JASDQU011026769.1, read on the forward strand.
CGTTCTTCTTCGACAGATCGTGAGAAGTTCGATGACTAGTTTTAAGGAGGGTATCTCACATTCAATCAGTAAGATGGCTTCTAGACCATAGACTAACTGGAATGGTGTAAACCCAGTAGTAGACTTAACGGATGTCCGGTAAGCCCACAATGCTGAAAACAACATCGTGTGCCAACTCGTTTTGTAAATCCCTATCATTCGTCGAAGCATGGTAATGAGGACCTTGTTTATTGCTTCAACTTGGTCATTGGCTTGTGGGTAATAGGGTGTTGACTTTTCATGGAGAAGACCCAATTTTTCAGTGATTTCGGACATCATGAAGTTTCTAAAGTGGCTACCGTGATCAGTAATGATATCCTGAGGAACACCAAAATTAGCAATGGTGTGATTGAATATGAATAATGCTGCAGTCTTTCTGGTATTGTCGAATGTTGGCATCACCTCAGCCCATTTCGTAAAATAATCTACGGCTACAATAATGTATCCATGCCCCTCGACCGAGTGAGGGTGACATGTCATGAAATCGATACCCCATTTCGTAAAAGGACCAACAGAGACCACAGGGTGTAAAGGAGTGGGGTGTGAGCGTATTTTATTGTTGTAGGTTTGGCAAGCGTGGCATTTTTGGACGACAATTATACAATCGTTGAATAAAGACGGCCAAAAATACCCTGCTCGTAAGATTTTATAGGCAGTAGCATACCCAGACATGTGACCACCATAGACTCAATAATGGTAGTCATTTAGGGCTTTCTCAGCTTCATCAAACGTGAGGCAACGTCGAAAAACGGAGTCAATCCCACGACGATAAAGAGTATCACCGAGGATAATATACTGATGGTCTTGGTAGCATATTCGACGACGGTCAGGGCTAGAAAAATTAGGCCAGAAAGTCTGGGTCTGGAGATATATGAGAATATCTCCGTACCAAAGGTCATCGGAACTAATCAAGAAAAGGGATTCATCAGGTAATGAATCTTCTGCTACATTTTTCGTCTCAGAGCAGGGAAGATCGCATATCAATTTGGCAAACACCAAGGATTTATTGGACTTAGTGCGTTCGAATTCTAAGTCAAACTCCTGGAGTATTACGATCCATTTGGAGTATTTTCCCCCTAGCAATTAACGTGTAAGAATGTGCTACATAGGGTTGCAGTTAGAAATCACTGTAGTTTTGCGTAAAAGGATATAGTGTCAGAAACGTTGAACTGCTTGGACGACTGCCAAGGCCAGTTTTTCAACATTTAAATACTTGGTTTCGATAGTCGTGAGACTCTGACTCAAGTAGTAGATGACATGTTCATCATGAGAATCATCCTCCTAGACAAGAACCATAGTGATGGTATAGTCCGAGGCTGCGAGGTAAAGGAAATAATCTCGATTGTAATCAGGTGGGAAGAGTAGGGGGGTACATGTCAAAGATAGTTTCAAAGCTTCAAAATATTTGTTGGCAGTGGTATCCCATACAAACTCAGTTACTTTCTTGAGTAGTCATGTAAATCCAAGAGTTAGCTCAGCATAGTTCAGGATGAAACGACGAAGAAATTTTTCCTTCCCTTGCAAACTTTGTAACTGGCGGAGTGAGGAAGGAGGAGGGAGATTGAGAATCACCTTGACCTTCAATGGATCTACCCTAATCTCTTGACGTGAGACAATAAATCCCAGAAGTCGGTCAGATTCTACGCAGAAAACACATTTGTGGGGATTCAAGCGTATATGGTAAAACCGACATCGAAGGAAAATGGCACGGAGGTGTATTGGATGATCTACACGACGCATAGAATGGGCGGTTAATTCATCGAGATATGGCTGCACAATGTGATTTATTTCATGAAAGGCATAATACATAGCACACTGAAAAGTTGCACTAACATTCTTTAAACCGAATGGGAGTTTCTGATACGCGAAAGTGCCCTAAGGAAAAATAAAAGCGGTCTTGTGTTGGTCTGCTGGTACGATATTGATTTGATTATATCCGAAGAAACCATCCATTAGAGAGAGGATTTCGCTTCCGGTACAATCGTCAATGATCTGGTCAACGAAGGGGGTAGGAAAGTTGTCTTTAGGAAAAGATTTGTTAATGTCCCTATAATCAACGCACACGCGGATTGTGCCTTGTTTCTTGTCGATCGAAACAAAGTTAGAAACCCAATCAGTTAGAGCCACTGGGTAAATGAAGCCAGCCTTAAGAAGTTTCTCAACTTCAAGCTTGATAGAGGCTGCTTTACATGGGTGGACCGAACAAAGTCGTTGCCAGACGGTTTTATCTCCCGGGTATGTCTTAATTTCATGTACCACAATGTCGGGGTCAATACCCGACATTTCTTCATAGCTCCATGCGAAGATGTCACGAAATTCTTGGAAAAGAGATTTGTAGGTGACAAATCGTCATGGGAACACGAAGCTCCGATATGCACATTTTTTACAATTCCAGGTTTGATGGATATGTCGAGGGGGAGGGTGGGTGAGATGTTACGTAAGTTCCCTTCATAGAACAGATCATGTGTAGACTCGGGAATGGTAGAAATGACGACAACGGTCGACGGGGTCAGGATCCGTTGGTAACCCTCGATGGTGTGTTGTTCCAGGAAGAGGATGGAACAATGATGTCCATCGCCCCAAGGGGTGTCTTCCATGGACATAACAGACATAATCATCTCGTCCATGGGGAAAATGATGCATAATGGATATGGAGATAAATCACCAAGAGAGGGGGTTGAAAGGGTTGTTGATTGAATGGCTTGATAAGCGGATTCAACTGGAATTAAAGAAATTGCGTCGCCATATCGAAGATGATCGCCGGGGTTGGGTACCATCCATGGGTCGTAAGACGCAGGGGTTCCATGAACAGAGGTGGATATCATGTTGATCGAGGCGAAAAAAGGATGTGGAACATCGGGTGGTGGGATGGGGAAAGTACCCATCAACGAGGAATCTTTAAGAAGACCCACACCGATGTTCTCGTATCCAGGGGGGGTTTTGTAATTAACGGTACATTGTCGATACGTGCATCCGAGTGAAAGAAAGCCAATTGGTCTATGGTAACTACTTTTCCTTGGTGTGGGAAACACATGACACAGAAAAGAGTGGACACAACTGTGCACATGGAATCGATCCAGCTACAACCAAGTAGAAGGTTGTAATCGAGAGGAGTGTCAAAGACCTCCACTTCAACGTTGACCGTTTTTCCTTCTAATGTAATAGGCAATGAAGGGAGTACACAGTAAGGCTTAAAACCAGAGCCATTGAAGGCTTTGAGCATGTTGTGGGATTCAGTCAAAGGAGGAGAGTCGATGGATTTCCAGCAGGTAATAGACATGACACACGTCGAGGCACCCTCATCGATAACTATTCTACAAATGTTTTTGTCGAAGACAATAACTTGTATTTGGAATGCAAGTTGAGGGGGTAACCTTGGAATGTGATCTTCCAAGTCTAAAATTATTAAATTCATATCCATAGGGTCGATTCCACCAATAGCTTTCAACAGTGACTTCCGTTGTATAGGACAACTTTGAAGGACTTCAAGGGCTGACATCGCGGATGGTGCTTGGGCCAGATCTTCAACAATACTGTAGTTCTGGGCAACATGTGCATGAGGATTGAAAGCCGATTTTCGAACGAAGCCCTTTGGAGGAGGGAGAAGGACTGTATCTAGACTCGGTTGTTCGAGATGAAGAGGACCGTTGATAGGTGGGGTCGTGGGAGATGGTTGGACCAACGAGGGAGGTATGACATCAACCTTCTTTTTGGAGGAGGAATAATCTTTGGCTTGAGTGGTAAGTGTGATGTCATTCTTCTTCGAATCACCTGTACACATTAAGAAATAGGATGTATTGGAGGGGGAAGGTTGGTCATGAATGACCAATTGGGCTTGTTGTTGAGAGGGGAAGGGTTGTGACAACACTACCAGAGTGGGAGATTTTTGGGTCCCTTGAAGGAACTTAGTAACCTCGGCTCATCTTGGACAATCCTTAGTGTAGTGATCATCACCACAGATAAGACAAGGGTATTGGGGTTTGCGCTTATCCCTATCGTCAAAAGGTGGTGTATTGGTTTTCTCAGTTTGCGGATTATTTTTATCCTTCCTGTTCTTACCCTTTCCTTTTTTGGATTTATTTTTTCCGGCGAGGGTAGATTGAACAGAATTTACCTTAGAAGTCTTGCCGGTGGGAGGGGTAGGAGACAGATCATTTTGAACATTAGAAGAAATGGATTTGGGGTTGTTGCTAGAGGTTTGGACGGAATGAGGTTGGGCATGGAAAGTGCCAATCACACCATCAACTGCATGAGAAGTAGCAGGAGTGGTTGAAGTTGCAAAAGTAGAAGGACGAGGAGCGTCAGGGAGTAAGTCATAAAGAGTACCTGTTTGTGAGTAAACGAGGTCTAGGTATTGGGCACGACTAATTGTCTATTCTTCTGTGACCACTCCACCCATGGCGATGTCACGAGTGATGTCATTCAAAAATGATTTCATGAACCACTCTGCCAGCAACTGATCGGGGAGTTCGAGTTTGATGAGACATCATCTTCGTCGCCACTCATGAATGTGATCAGATATATGAGTGGCTTTGGTTTGTTTGAAAGAACTCAAAATNAGCAAGGGTGTTGAAGTCGGTGAAAAATCCTCATGGTAATTCCATATACCACTTCGCGGCAAAACCTGTGAGGGTTCGCTGAAAAAGGCGTAAATGAATAGAGTCATCCATCAAGGAGTTGGATGAGCACCATAGGTGAAAAGTCATTACATGATTGTTCGGGTCCTCTCCTGGTTTACCATCAAATTTAAGGATGTTGAATGGTAGTTTGGCCGGTATGGCGGGCCATTGAGAAGAGTGACGGATCAGATCATTTAAAATTCTCGACAGATCAGGGAGGTCCAGGGTGGCTAAGAAGGGTAATTGTCTATTCAGATGTGGGTACTGGTGACTTTGGGGAGGGAGTCCCATTGGTAGACCAGTAGGACCATAAGCAGTTTGCATATAATGCGAAGATCCAGGAAAATTCAGTTGTTGGTGTGGAGGCAAGTAATTCATAGGGTTGTACCCTTGAACATGGGTGTGGGGTGGAGCATTCGATCCCCAAATAGGATTAGACGTACCTAGATAGGGTTGGCCTGTACTGGGGGATATGGTGGAGCTAGCTTGAGGCTGTTGCTCCCCAGTTGAGTGAGGATTATGTTGAATAAGATAATTCCAATACTAGGACAAGGATGGAGGTATGTTTTGTCCATAGGGTGGGGTGGGTGGGGGTTTCCCTCCAATTGGGGGTTGCATCCCAATTGGGATTTGTCCTGCAACAGGGGCTTGATTTTGACCTCCTTAGTGAAATTGTCCACCAACAAGAATCTGGTAATTAGGTGTGAAAGACGGGATGGTGCTACTAGGATCAGTGCCTTCGATAGAGGATGGAAGAGGTCCTCTGAAAGGGGGTGGGGGAAGTGTCGAAATAAAACCGGGAAGATTGTGCCCAGAAGGAGTGGAACTGCGAGGAGTCCCAAATGAGATTTGTGTAGGAGCGGGAATAGAAGCATTCAATGCATGATATCCGGTTGGAAGTGGTGGGGTGAATCTAGGTGAAAGCGGTGTGCCAATGGGGGCTTGGCTAGCTGTTGTAGTCCCGGTGCGAAGACTCATAGTATCTAGGACCATTGTGTGATGGAACGTTTGTAGGGGGATAGTCAAGATGTGGTCAGCTGGTGAAGTGTCTGTACCAGGAAAATAATAGGCAGTAGTAAAAGGTACTGTGTCTGGATCAGATGTTTCTGGCAGCTCAAGTGCAACAATAATATCAACTCGTACTCCTGAGCCAAAGAGATCCCGTCTAAAAATGCTAGTAGTCCAAAAAGGATCTTGACCCTCAGGTCCTCTGAAAGGTCTGGTTGGTGATCCAAAAGACTGAACAACTAAATCTCCAGAAGAATTCACTCGCACAATACATCTTTCGGAGTCGGGAGGAAATCGGAAGTCCTCTCAAGAGTTGGTAATTCAGAACCGTTCTAGAGAGTTAGTTCTTTCCACTTGTGGAGTGGAAATGTCTTGGACTTCACTCTATTGAGGAGAGCCCTCCGGTGAGTTGGTAGGCAAGGGTTGAGAATATTCTAGATATTCTGGGGGTAAGCCTTGCATTCTACGTGAATGACGTGGAGGGTCAATTGTGATCGAGTTAGAATCTTATGAAAGAAATTCTATGGCCAACTTGGGTAAACAAACAACATGTGCTAGTAAAATCTAGGAAGCAAAACCAAGCAAACAATACCTTCCAATTCGGAAGTCACTAGTTGGTGATGAAATCCAACATCGCGACGATGAGATAAGAAGGGGCTGGGCTAGGGTTGAAAAGTTACGTTGATGACCTTCTTAACGGACTTACACCCTGGTGCAAGATCCCACACATAATCATGGGTATACCCTC
>JASDQU011026772.1:37949-50989 GCA_032191745.1 Picea mariana
GTGATCGACATATACTAGATCCATTATACAAAGTCGTTGATCTTGAACTCATTACTTATAATAAAAGGAGTCAATCCATTGTTATGAAAACATAGAAAATAAAGAATATTTATTTGGATAATTATATTCTATGTACCACTCAAGAGACAATTATTAACACCAAAAGGGATATACTAACTAATCTACTTGACTGGTTGTTTCCCATGCAACCATTGATAAAGCTAGATCAAAGATAGTAGATATCCAAAATCTAGAGAAGAAGATATCTCTATTAGGGAATTAGAGAGACTATTACAAAACAACACAAAGATTAGTGTCTAACGTTTTTTAGTAGGTTATGGAGGAAGATCAAATCAATGCCCATATCAAGAAGGATTTATATTCTAAAGAAAATCTAAGAGTTAGAGTTTATAATTGTCAAATTTGTATAAGGAAAACAACATTTCAAAGGAACAATAAGGAAAAATCCAAGATTAAGTGGATTTTATCAAATAAATACAAGAAAGAAGAGGAGAAGATGATCATCACATAAGAATGTTGAGTAAAGATGAATTGCATGAGATTGAACAAGACACAATTTATTGGGGAAGAATATATCATGAATCCTAGAAGTAGATAGAAGAAGAGTGGCTATCTTGAATCAAAATTTGGGATTTTATTGATACAACTACACAATATAATCCACCTTCCCTTGGACCACCAGAAAATTTCAATTCAACAAACCATGTCATGAAAAAGTTTGAAGAAATACTTCAATGGCATGAATAGGAGGTTCTAGGCCTAACAACTTTATACAAAGGAAACCTTTATAAATATATTACAAATGTAGGAAGGCTACACGGCTCAAATGTACATTTCCAAAAATAGACAAGTATATTAAAATATTCACTAGGGAACTTCCTATTTTTGGATATAAAAAAAGAAACATATTTTCCCCTACAGCGAACTATGTAATGAACTTTTCATTGAAAGGGAAAAATATGGCCAAGAATTAGTTTGGGACTCAACCCTAAGTTCGCTTGAGGGTTGAATTAAAAATTGGTTATCATACCCAATTTTGTATTGTATAAATATTAGAATTAAAAGAATTGTATGATCTTTTTGGTTGCAGAGGTTCAATTTATGAAAGATTGTATTGGAATAATTTCTCTTACTCTCATTAATTCAGAAGCCAATCTTTGGCCAAGGATATTTTTCTAGAAGAAATCTTTGGTGCTAATTGATATTATGGATTACTCTATTATTTGATTGTTTATACATATGTCTAGTAATATTGTTCTATTGGTTTCTCAAGTTATCTTGATGCAATATTGAAGTTCTTGCAAGTTATTTCCCTTCGCAAATATTTTATGCAATTTTATGTTTAGATTTAATTCTTATTTTATGTTAATTACTATTCTAGAAATTTTTGCTATAGAATTTTAGATATTATTGTGGACTTATTTCTAAGAAATTAAAGAATTAATTGGTTCAATTTCCATTGTTCTCTTTTAGTAGAATCTTGTTTTTTCCTCAGAAAAAAAAGCGTAATTTTTCTTTCAGAAAGAAACCAAAATTACATTTTGTAGATACAAGGGAACCTTGTATTAGCAAACTTGTTCAGTCTGAGCAAGCCAGCAAAATATAGCATCTAAATAATATAAGACAAACATAAGAGTGAGGGGAAGTAGAGCAAGCCTTGCAGAGCAAAAAGAGGGACTGAAAGAACCCCATCACAAAACCACAAGTGCAAATCCATGAAGCAAACCCACAACCTCATCGAGAGCAAGAAATGAACGAAACCCCCAAAGAATCCTTGGAAGCCAGACGAACCAGGTCAGAGCGGCATACATCCTCCCAGAGTCAAGTGAGGTAACAAAACCCTGAAATCCAACACCAAAAAACTAAACACGACACCAACTCTTTAGCACCAGAGTGACGAGGCTCTGAGATTACATCAAACCCTGAATGAACCGACACCAGAAAGGAGCAAAACAAAAGCAGGAGACAAAAGGATGCAGAGGAGAGAGTCTTCCCCAAAATAAAAACACCAGCAGCGATAGAAATGAAGGCATGGATGACCAAAACACTAACATAAGCAATATCAAGTCAAAGGGAGAGGGCACGAGACACTAGAGATTGCCCCGACTGCTCCCTCCAAAACCCTACCATCGACATCAACTCAAACAATTCTATTTGCAACTAGCAAATTATCCAAGGAACAGAGCCACCGGGAAAGAGTCCCACATAACCGCAACCATCAAGGGAGAAGGAGAGGAAATGGAGCCCAGGAAAAAGATAAAGGCCATGCAAAATCGAGCCACACCACCAAGGGATCGGTGCAAAGAAAACCAACTCCCATCAAGAGCCTAGCACGCACTAGCAAATGCTCGGGCTACAGAAGGTGGTGGCTAGGGTTTCCCCTAGCTGCATAGCCATCATTCCATCAATTATTTCCCTCTTTTAGTAGAATCTTATTTTATGTATTTAGTTATATTTGTTTCTTCCTTAAAAGAATTATTGTTAAAATACTTTTTTCCCTATAGAATTATTTCTTGGGAATTAAATGAGTAGAACCACTTTTCGATTTTTGTAATGAGAGTTAACTCTTAGAATAATTTTCCACTTCTCTTTCAATAATTAGTAGTTGATTTTTTGGGGGTTGTTCATTTACAAAAATACATAAAAAATAAAATATAAATTAAAAAAATCAACATTGTGTTAAAGCTCATCAAAAGGTTTTCACGATAATAATCCAAAGGATTATTCCACTCCAAATAGGGAAGAGTCTAATTGGGCCTCTTCCTTGGGTTTAAACTGTATTGTTGAGTCTTGAGAATCCAACCCCATCAACACAATTGGGAAAATCTTGTATGGCATGTCGTACAAATATATCACATTTAGGAAGTAATTTTATGAACCCTAGAATTATCTTGAAAACCCTACTCGTCAATATTTGGAAAACCTTGATATTGAAATACCTTACGTTGTATCAAGCAAGGATCTTAATGAGTTTATATGTATAACTCATGAATACGCTAGATAGATTGATGATTTGCATGTTTCTCCTTTGCATCCTCAAATAAGGAGTACTATGTAGGGGGTTACTCAAAATATGGGACAAACCTTAGTTCATATAGTAGAGTATTCAATAGAGTTAGCCTTATAAGTAATTTCATAAACTCTTCACTTAATCCCTCCAACTTCGAACCCTAAAACTTCTCCTATTGTAACTGAGGAATTTGAAATCCAATCTAAATTTGAATTTGATACAAAAAAATTAGATATAAGGTTTCTTTTCTTATATATGGTGGATAATAAAAACAATTAGAACCAAAGTCAACATTGATTAGTTAGGGAAGCCTTGGATTTACCTGGGAAAATCCACGGCCTATGAAAACACCCTATATCCTTACTACCAAAGTATTTGGTTCCGAAGAGGATCGTATCAAAAATTTCATCATGGCCATCAGGTTAATGAATATACAACATGAATATGTGGTGTTCAAAAAATTTCACTACACTTTTTAAAATAAGGTTTCCACTTAGTACTTCAACCTACCAATTGGGTCAATCATTAATTGGGGTGATTTTCAAAAGGACCTTTTAGATAAATTTGTGGAATAAACCACCACTGGAGACTTAATGAATAAACTCTTCTCCCTAGTTATGGGTCCTAAGGAAAGAGTTAAGGACTTCAACCAAATATTCACCACTATCATCAACAAGTTTAGTTTGGAGAATGAAGCTACCTAGGAACTTCAAATTGAAGCTTATACTACTTATTTAAGAGGTCTTATTTCTATGTTTATTAAATGATTAGGGAAGGAAGAACACCTTAGAGTTAAACTTTGAACAAACCAAAAAGGTAGATTCTGAGATTATGGGTTGTGATGGGCCTCTATAATGTCTATAAAAAGGCCCATCAATGACACACTTTTTGACCACCTCTATATCTAAAAACTCACCTTTGTTACCATGCTTAATATAATTTTTTGTTCTTTCCACATTATTTAATGAATGATTTGAGTTTGTGATGTGATGAGTTATGCTTAGTTTTTATGATAGTGTAACATACCCGGCCACCAGCAAGGTAGGCACGCTACCTCAAAAACTCACTTCTAAACTGATTTCGAATTTTGATAACAATTAATTCAAAAAATAAGCATGAAAGAATACAATAACCACACATGCAATAATCAAGATTCATGCTCAACCATCCGAGAAAGGAACAGTGTGCCATGTACAACAATACCAGCAAGCATGCACACGAAAATATATATCAGAGATCAATATACACATCAAAATATAAATTATGTTGAAAACACAAAGAGCACTTATCTTTAATTAAACCATCACCAACTAGTTGTAGACCAAGCACACTCCTCCCACCATAGACATTGTTGTTCCAATTCTCAACAGCAGGTCACCCCCGAGCCAGGGCTATGAGTCCACAAGGACAAGTCCTAGGCCAAATCTAAAATACACAGTAGTTGGTTAATTATCTCTCAGTTTTTCCCAACCACACAACAATCCTAATTTTCAGCTCTCTTTTCCCTTCAGCCTTCACAGCCCAAATAAATGAACCCCTTTCTCGGCCATGCGGTCCCTTAGGTTGTTTTATTTCTCTCCAGGGCTCCAGTGCTACTGGTTAGGAAATATCCCTGCTAGAAACTCCCTACCATATGAATTTGTCTTATTTATGGGCTTACATCCCTACCATATCCAAGACCATTCTCCTTACAATTTTCACAATTCACACGTAGCCAAACATATTGTCAGTAATTTTATTAGATTCCAATCTCCAAAACTGCTTTATACAAAAAAACAAAATCTTCAAACATGAGATGTATTCTCATAATGTTTGGCTCTTGCAACAGTAGAGGCCAGGCTTCCTTATGGGCTCACATTATTGCCATATCCCAGACCACTCCACTTGCAATTTTTCCTCAACCTTCACTTATTCAAACAAATTGCCAGTATCTCTTGTACAATATATATATATCCATGGAAACAATTAAAAAAATTCACAAAGTAATATCAGAATTGTTTACACAAACAATTCAATCACTTCCATTAATCCCACAATTAACTAGAATGAACCCATCATTCTCTACACATGTATTATCATCCAATCTTTTCTTCTATCCATAAATATTTTTATTACTTTGTTCCCTCAATAGAGATTTTTTGTAATTCATCATTATCTAACTACTTTAACCTGCAACTTTCTTGTTGCAATATCTAACAACTCCTGGAGTATTCTCAACTTCATGAGTTAGCAATACTCGCATCATTTCAGTTGTTAACATAATCATTTATATTTCATATAATATATACATGCATTCACCAAAATGCTTTCAATAATTCAAGTAATACCACTTGTAACACTTTCAATAGCTCCAAAAGTGATCTCAAAATTGTAACAACAATAATTCAATCACATTCAACATTCATATTAAATATGATGCAACTATCCTTCGTTATGCATTTTTCAGCACCACGGGATTTTCCTAATGCAACAAATAAGTATTAATAAAATAACAATTGATGTGCCAATACCCATGGCCAGATTTACACAATGCATCCATGCATTGACTACATAATACCACATAACTATGTCATGCATTCCACCATGGTGAGTTGGAAGGTCTGGTTGATGCCTCAACACATCATCCACACACTTCTTATTTCTCTCCTGATTATTTGGATACCTTCCTTTTCAACCCAAAGACAACACCAAGAGTATAATTCTTAAGTGCTCTTCGGTGTTAGAAAAGAGGTTGCAACCCAAACATCAGATAGACAGTAGGTACCATTAAGCACTTACATAGCAGTATAGCCCTTCCATATCCAACTATATCATGGTCTCACACATGACTATCTCTATGGTTATTCATTATTATAGCGGGAATATGTCTCCTGACTTGACCTGGTTATGATATCATAACTAATCATAACACAATGTGCAACTAAAATCAATCTAAATGCATTCTATTATCAACAACATTTACATACTCTAGGCCTTCAACCATTACATATCAATTTAAATCTTGAAAAATTGACTGAGGGAATTATTACCTCAATTCCCTTCCACATTTATGCATCAAAAGCAACTAAATGCATACCTGTATGGTTGTTATCAACCTACTTGATTCTTTTTTATCATATGGTAATTGTAGAATCTCATGGGATTCCTCCACCATCCTTTTGATCACCATTTCTACCACCCTCGTGGGTCTTCACATAGATACAAGCAGCAACATGATCCACATCTTTAGCTATGATATATCATATTTCTTGAATATATAATTCAACATTAGTAATACTTAATTTCCATAACATTGTTATTGCATGTACATAACAAAAGACTATTCTAAGTCCACAAGCATGCCATATGCATATCCAAGCATGTACATATACAAAAATGCACACCCATGTGCACCAATCATTCACTATTAGCATGCCTACTAATGCATATGTATTCTAACTTCATTGTATGCATCTTGCACTCTAGTGCATTTATATTTAAGTTTTCTTATTTATTTATTTATTTATTTATTTATTTATTTATTTATGTTGTAGTTGATCATCTTTTAATTTCTTCAGATCCTTGTTTCCTTGTGTGCTCCCATTCTGCTCATCTTCCCTATTGTTCTCTAGTCTTAAAAATTTACAACCAAGTTCCACTTGACCATTCTACAATCCAACCAATGTGTTTTGTTTGCAGTAGCTTCTCTTAGGCAGTCATATTCAACTTTACCTTTATGAAACATTCCAGCACCTTGGAATGAGGTAGCTCACACATTCCATCACTCTACTACTACAACATCCTTGAACTTATCCATAATCATTCCACATCCCTAATATTTCTTCTAGTTTCCCATTGGATTGCTTCCTTTAAAAATTCCCTACGAATCCATACTTTTCCTACTCAATACCATTCCAGTCTATTTTCATTCAGTGACACTTTTCAAGTGAAAGAACCTTTATTATTCTATCCTTGATTTATCTGCATTGGTATCTTGCTTCCACTATGAACTCTAATATCAACAGTGGCTTTCTTGCTATGAGTACTTTTATATGAGGTAGTTAAGTCATATCTAGCAAATCCTTCCCATGCACTCCTCTACTCGGCACATAAAGATGATTCACACATCACCTCCTAAGCTCCTTGTTCTCTTTCACATTCATCTTTGTAGTTATCTACACATATCTACCTTAAAGGCTATGGAGTCTTACTTTTCCATTCTAATCCCATTAATGACATTATTCACCCATTGGCTTCATTTACTATGTGAGGATTCTTATTGTTGTACCTACAATCCATTCGCACTCTATAGCAGCTGAATAAGAATTCTTTTGTTCCACTCTTCTTGAATTATTTATCCACTTTTCATTACTTGCCTCGTAGCTCTTTATTGCCTCTACCAACCTCTAAAAGCTCTGTCATGCTTCCATGACTCTGATATCTAATCCTAGGCTTGAATTTATCTAATTAAATCTCTAATTATGCCAAATGTGCAAGCACCCATTTTTCTTAGAATTATGCATATCGTCTCAATTCCTGAAGAATTATATCACAATTCTCCAAATTATAATAATTCAAGGTTGTTCTCCTCTGAATCAAATTACCAATGACTATACTCATGCCCCAATCTGATCTCTTAGATGAAAGTTATGGCTTCCTGAAAAATCCATTTTCACCCCATTTGTGCATTTTTTCCAGTGGTGTAATTTTATTGAAAGACAAACTTTTGTCAACTATAGAAGAAAATATGTCAGGAAATAGAGAAAAATTTGTATAATAAATGGATAATAATAATGAAAACGAATTCATATCAACTCTCAGATTTTCAAGTTGATACTCTGGTCAAAAACTACAACAATCTGGAATTTGCAACTTTGTTGTTTTTCACCCATTTTTCAAGACTTGGATTTTTTAGAAAAATTGACTATCTCACAATCTGTGAAATTTTGGAAAAAAATCTATAAACCAAAATTGGTTGTATTAATGAATATATAAAATGTCAAACAAATAAAATTTTCCATTTTTGTCATCTAGGGTCACTTTTCCTCCTCTGAAAATCTCAAAATTTACCAAAAAGTGGCCCAGAATAATGGATTTTGGCATATTTCAATATCCCCATTCCAATCCCATTAGGATTTATTCATTTCCTTCATGTGCTATTTTCATGTCTGTCTCCATAATCTCCCCAAGATTTTCAACTTAATCTGGACCTCTACCAATGATCTAGACCCAGATATTTAAAAAACAATATTTTGCAATTTATGACAAATCCAAGTAGAATTGGAGAATGGTTGTCTCTAGCACTTTTGTATATCTCCTCTCTATAGACATAACCCATAAGTTTCATCTCAATCCAACTTAAATTACTCTAGTTATGGCAAAAATATGAAAAATGGATCCAGACTTTGTTCTTTTTTTTTTAAACTATGGAACAATTTTGCCTGAGTGTGATCTGCATCCTCGATCTCAAATCAGAAGCATTTTGGACCATTGATCTACTCTCTATTGGAGATCAATGATTTCCTTTGGAAATGAAACCTTCCCACCAATTTCCCCAATGCTTGATCATCGACCATCGTTCATTTTTCTCCACAAACCAAAAGTCGTCCATGAGTCTTGTCGATGCCCGATCATTGGTCATCTTCCCCGGCAAACCAAGATTGTTCACAAATATCTCCAAACCCTAACCATCGATGATCGGCCATCCCTTCGTCAATGTGGAAACTATGCTAACATGTCACGACACGTGGATGTTAACTTGGCATGACACGTGGATCTTGACGTGGCATGACACGTCATCACCTTCTTTTCTTCATCGACCATCAACGGTTTCTCTTGGAAGAATTTGAACAACGTGCTAATTTTGTCGATGCTCGATCATTGGTCATCAACGATCAGAGATATCTCTTGGTGAACTTCAACACTTCACCAAAACTTGCCAATCCTCGATCATCAATTGTCAACGATCAAAGGTTTTTTTTGATGAACGGAAAAATTCTCCAAACTCGTTGATCTCCGGTCATTGGTAGTCGACAATCAAAGGTTTATGTTGACGAATTTCAACACTTAGTGTTATTTTCAGCCAAAACCCGGGTGAATCTGGGTCGTCAATCTCCCACTCAAACTGATCTCGACCGTTGATTTCCTCTAACTTCCAAATGGACAAAAACAACCATGGACCGTCGACCTCCCTCATTTTCAAACCATCGAAATGAATCTCAATCATTCATATGGTAACTTTGTCAAACTTTGAAAACATTGGGATTTTTAAATTTTTCAAGAACAAATCAAGGTTGTTGATCTCAAGATCAAACACGATCTTGGTCGTCGATTCTCTAAAATCTTCCTCGTGCTACATCGGCCATCAAAAAAATAATTTTTTCAACATTCCAAGTCAAATTCGACTCTGCAAATCTACAGATTAAATCCATTGACTTCTCAGATAATTCTGAATTATTTCAAACTTGAACTTTCCCATGAATTTGGGGATCTTTCTTTCTACATTTTTCCCCAAATTCACATACTTTCAAATCTATAATAGTGAATTTGTCTAATTCGCACCCGTTTCGGCCCATACCAGTCTGGTGTTTCTACCAAAAGCTCTAATACCAATCTGTAACATACCCAGCCACCAGCAAGCTAGGCACGCTACCTCAAAAACTCACTTTTAAACTAATTTCGAATTCTAATAATAATTAATTTGAAAAATAAGCATGAAAGAATACAATAACAACACAAGCAACAATCAACATTCATGCTCAACCATCCGAGAAAGGAACAGTGTGCCATGCACAACAATAAACAGCAAGCATGCACACAAAAATATATCTCAGAGATAAATATACACAGCGGAATATAAATTATGCAGAAAATACAAAGAGCACTTATCTTTAATTAAACCATCACCAACTAGTTGCATACCAAGGGTGTTCCTCCCAACCATAGACATTATTGTTCCAATTCTCAACAGTGGGTCACCCCCAAGCCAGGTCTATGAATCCACAAGGACGAGTCCTAGGCCAAATCTAAAACACACAATAGTTGGCTAATTAGGTCTTGGGTTTTCCCAACCACATAGCAATCTTAATTTCCAGCTCTCTTTCCCCTTCATCTTGCACAAACCAAATAAATGAACCCCTTTCTCTGCCATGCAGTCCCTCAGGCTATTACATTTTTCTCCAGGACTCCAATCCTACTAGTCAGGAAATTTTCCTGCTAGAAACTCCAAGGATTCTCAGTTGTGGACAGTTCTTTTTGAACTGCCATCCATCTCATGCATGCAAGCATCCATTCCCTCCTTGAATGATTTAGTAATTTATTACAACCATCTAGCAATGGCTCTCCTCTTCCAACCATTTGTTTCCCTGCCCAACCCAAGAGCACATGAATTAGCAAGAATGAGGAACCAAAATGAAAGAATGAGAAGAGTGTAAGAGTGAATGGAGAAAAAACCCCAAAACAACCCACAAGGGATGTTTATATAATTACATGAAATCAAGAACCACGTGGCCTTCCTCCTAAGAAGTTCATGTAACCACTTTTCTCGATTAAAACAATATGGATAAATAAAATATAATAAAAATACTTAGCCCTTTTATCCCTCTCTCTCATGGAATAATAGCCCCCTATCTTTTTTTTCCTTGTCTGTCTTGCAACCAGCAATGTATTTTATTAATATATACAAATGTATTACATTTCCTAGGCACATTGGCCCCTTTTCAAGTTTATCAACTCTCTAGCCTAAGTCACAATTACATAATACATTCTAGTTCATAAGGATTGAAACTGGAGGTGTTACAGATAGTATTGTATATGTATCCTAAGCTAAATAGGTCAAACCACACACGAAAGGTTGGAGGTCCCAACACTTGGAGAAAAACAAGGGATCTTGTCCCCTCACCTACCACCAATTTGATGCTAGATATTAAGGAACCACTTCAGTTCAGACTCCTCAAACTCAAACTTTAGGGATCAAGAAGACAACCAATAGAGGATGAGGATTTTAATTGAGTATGTTTTGGAGAGCAAAGCCCCAAAATTCCTCCTTGATTGAAGGATAAATTCGATCTTTCTAGAAGTATAAATAAAACTCAAGGACTAGCCTTGAGGAGTTTGTATTTTATTGAGGATTGAAGGATTACATTTTGTAATTTGTTCAAATAGCTTGATAACTTGGAGTTTTTCTCCATTGATGTACTTACTTTGATTAATCAATGAATATCTTCTACTTTTCAACTCGTTATTCTCTTCAAGATTCCTTATTCTGCTTAAGTAGGGCCCACTAAAGAGGGCTCAAGGACCCTTATATAATATTTATTTTCATGTCTTTATGTTTTAGCTTAGTATTTTAATTATTTTAAGTACTTATCATGCTAAACACATAGCTCTATTCGTGAATGCAATTTTGCTTTGTTTCATGTAGAATCAGTTACAGATTTGAATAACTCATTGGGGTTGTTTTCTTTGGCTTAGAATTTCATTTCAACACCATCATATCATGTTTTGATTATTTTATCAGTCTCAGAAAGAATTAATACGTTGTGTGAACCTTTTTAACCTTTCTTGTAGCATTGTTACACTTCATGTATGACTATTAACAGTTCCTGTAGAACAACAAAGACTTGGATTTTCTTGCATTTTTCCACTTAATGATTGATTATTCTCAATGTCAATTTGATGATATCATGCTATGGTACTTTATGAGGGGTTAGGGAATTAGGTAGGAGATAAATATTTTTAGTAGCATAGTTTCCATTCAACAAAATCATTTTATTTTCTATTTTAATTTTCTTTAGTATTCTTTATGCAATGATTTAATCAACAATGTTATTTTTTCCACCTTAGAATAGTTTCCTTTGAAGCAATGTGTGATATTATATAAATTCTCATTCATTTCCGGCATTCTTGATTTAGTTTAATTTCCAATTATGGTTTTCTTGCTTAATCATTTATTTCCCCTTATCAAGTACTCAGAGTGAGACCTAGGATATCACAAGCCCCAACCAATAGATAGGTTCATAGGCATTTGATAGGTGTATATGAGGGAAATAGTTGTACTATTCATATATAATGGATGGTACCCTGGGTTAGTAATTAAAGCATCAAGCTAAGGAAAGGGCAACATTCTTGTTGTTATTCCAAGGCCCACCAAGTTGTAAGGAAAGACATACTAAATTAGCAAAAACATAAATTGTTCGGAAAAAAAAGAATGTCATCTTACCCGAAACACAACCCAAACTAACCACAAAGTGTAAGGAAAAGGATACCATGGACATGGGACAATTTTCAAAGAATGATTAAATGTTTAACAAATGAAATAATTTATATTAAAGCAAATTCTAGAGAGGGTACCTCAAACCAAAGACCATATAGACCCTTATTTAAGATACTTATTCCTCCTAATCATATTGAACCCCCACCTACAATCCTAAGCTGTGATTTAGAGGGAGTATCTATAGGTAACTTATGAAACTACCATTAGGTAAACCATTCAAAGAAAACATGTCCCGGGTGGATAAATTCCCTGAAAATTGTAGCTAAAAGGTTTCTATATGAATGTATATAAGAAAAAGAACCTAGTGATCCAATAGAAGGAGAAATAGAGGAAGAGATTGAGGAACAACCTAATTAATTAGCCATGGTCATGTGGGACACGTTTCTTGGTTTTAATATGGTTAAGGATGAGGAAGTAGAGGAAGAAATCCATGTACAAAGTGATTACAACCTTAAGAGCTAGGGACCAATTCAATAGAAATTGTCATCAAATCCTCATAATATAAATGGAAAAAAGGGTTGGATTGTGTCACTTGCTGCAAAAACTTCTTCTTCTATACCTTGTACTAGTAAACCTTCCATCGGAAACTAGAGTCCATGGAATATGACATTGTTGAGGATTTCAAGAGAATCAAGGATAATAGATCAATCCTTGATGTGTGTAAAATTGCACAACAAGTAAAGTTATTGTTGAATCCTTTGAAGTACACTAATATAAAGCCTACAATTGCTAAAGGTGCTACTAAAATAGAAAATA
>JASDQU011026774.1:0-31884 GCA_032191745.1 Picea mariana
AAATCGTATCAAGAAACTTTGGAGTTAACGATAGCTGTAGTTGCCTCTACATTTTTGAAAATCACATGACCTGTGGTTTTCAAATGCTTCTCCTTCCCTTGGATGATGGATTCAAGCCTGTTGTTTTCGTTTGTTAACATATCAACCTGGTCTCTTAAAAATTTGACCCGTGACTGTAGAAACGAGACATCGGTAAAGTATCTGTCGATCCACGATAGGCATACATCACATTGTGACTGTGAGGCGTTTACATTAGAAAGAACAAGATTATGGATCAGAGAACCCTCCATATGGATAGAAAATTTATTGTAGAGCTGGATACCAGGGAACTCTGGGTTAGATTTCAAACAAGGAGGAAAATTATCGACATAGTTATAGGGTCAGTCAGGGTATAGCCCGAATGAAGTAGGGTCTTCTTCAGCAAGGAATTTGTTAATTTATGAGTCTGATATTTTTCTCACTTCAATCATGCTGATCAGGTCTGCACGGGGGTTTGTTTTATTTCGAAGACTTCGAGAAATTAACCGACCAACTCTTTTGTTTTTGAAATTGACATCAACACTACCTTTTAACTTCTTTCCTGTAGGTTTCTTCACAGTTTTAATACAATCCTTTGGATGTGTAACTGGTTGACTGTCCTGTTGAATGACCTTAGGGTAGCTCGAGGGTTCGCTGTTAGGGGAAAAATCACAAGCTTGGAAAGGTGGAAGAGAGGCCGTCGGGTTCACAAGGGTTTCCTCAACGACTGGCTTTTCTACTTCTCCCAACTCAGGGTTACCAAAACCATTTCGCGTAATGAACGAATCCCAACAGTCATTTTGTGACTTTAACTGATGCATGAGGATGATTTTAATCAGGCCATGATGAAAAAGACTTGAATCTGACCTCTGTTTCCTAAATCTTTTCCCCATTTTATACAGACTTTTGAGAAGGTAATAAGGCATATTCAACGGAAAACCAATAAAAATCATAAGAAGGCGTAAATGATATAGGAAAGCAAGTCCGAATCGTCCTTCACATGTGATGAATTGCTTCACTACAACAAGTAAATCATACCACCTAGTTTTCAAGAACGAAATTGGCATACCTCTATCACAACTGGTTATTTTTCGTGAGGTAAACAGTAAAGTCGAAGGGACTTCCTCCACTTTCGCGTTTTTGAACCATTTATGACCAACCGCTGGCAATCCCATGGCTTGACTTAGGAACTCTTTGGTTACTTCCAATTTCACATCACCAATTTTTTCCCTACAACCATCAAAGGTTAAGGCAAACTCTTGGGTGACCTGAAGATTAAAACCCTGAAACGTTTTTATGAAAATATGCCAACCATTCCTTTCCAAATATTCCCTAGCATTATCATATGAGAGCAGGGTTTGGATGTCATTCGGTTGAACCCTTACCACCGGAGCCATACTAAATGGACGGTTAATTAATGCACAACACACAAGTAGGGTTTGCAAAAACGAAACAGAGCCATAGCCCCGAGCTTTAACAATACATGCTGTAATGATTCAAACGATGGGCAGGGTGTTTAATCAAAACGTGTGTGAAGAGTTTTGTGAAACCTGAGACCATGCTAAGGAGTAATGGAAATCCTGTACATCGCGTTCCACCTTGGTATTGAGTACATGCTAGGACCAAAGTACTCAGAAAGCATAAGTGCGCACATCATATTTTGATTACAAAGTTGGGCAAATGAATAATCAAAAGTTTTGTGAAAGAAATGTGATCAAATAGAAAACCAAAACCAATACAAACAATATCAAATGGTGGGGTCTTTCGTTTGTTAAGACTATCAATCTCTTGGACATGCTTATGAGTTGACAGGGTGAAAAACACAACCGGGTGATACCTTCCTAGCAAAGAATCGAACTCCATATTAAATAAACCATTTTCCTTCAATGAAAATTTAAAACAAAATGGTAACGATAGTTGCAAGTTTTCATGCATACAGTCATGAAAAAGAAGCATGAATAGATTATAGGTAAAATGCGATGATTTACAACTGTCATTTAGGGAAACGCTCATGAAGAGTAATCAAATTTCATAGACCCTGTGTAGGCAACTTATAAAAATAATAATTATATAATTGCTGCCAACAATGGCGACATGCTGGGAGAAGCAGTTATCTCTGTCACACGAACGAGTTCAGGTTAGAATAATCTGAAAAAAATTCAAATCGAAAACAATCGAAAAGATGTTTGAACATCTCAAATAATCATAACGCAGTCCGGTTTTAGACAACTTTTATTTTTAAAGAAACGAAAACTGGTGACAATCTTGGGAAAAGAAAGCCATGATGTTAAGTTAAAATCTTCAATACTGTTGACAGGGCTGCTTCTGGCAGTAGGCGTCCATAGCCTCGACAGGGATTTCAATTAACCCACTCTGATATCTGTATCCTTTCAAGAAATTTCAGATTAGAACGAAGGACTTTTAAGGCCAAAACAAAATCCATATCTGAGAATTTTCTTTTACCTGACATTGCTTTGCTGCCAGTGGGCCTGTTCAGTACCCCGACAAAGTTATCTTGGCGTCATGCATGCATTTATCTGCTGCCAAGAGACATGTCCAGTGTCCCAGCGGGTTTACAAGCACTTCCCACAACTCTATGAAAGTTTATATTATAGTTTTTAAAGATATTCAATAGAGCAGGGTGACGCTGAAAATTCTAGTTTTTTAACACATCTTGATATGTCACAGACCTTGAAAATTTTTGGAGCTGTCCTTCATCAAGATCTAGAAATATTTTATTAATAAAACCAACTTTCAAGAATAGGGAGACATCGTTGAGTTGTTCTCTTAAAGAACAAGGACAGCGTAAAAAGGATTTTTATAGATGGTCGTGAATACTTTCAATTGCAAATTGAAACCAAGAAAACACTTTTCAAACAAAAAGTCATCTTTAACAAGGCTACAATTTTAGAGAAATACAACAATTGATGTTTTGACAACTTGCAACAGTCATTTTCGAGGGGAAGTTTTTCTATTTTCTTTGTCTGAGCTAGCCCGTGGTGCAGGCATGTGTGTTTCAAAAGAAAGACCGATAAGCAAAAATGAGAACCAAAACAAACCAGAAAAAAAAAAAAAAACAACAAGTAAAACAAAACAAAAAGTATTTACAAACGGGGTATGGGAGCGTCATCAGGTGAAGTACTTTTTGAGAGCTTGGCCATTCACAGGGAAGGTGTCAGGCTGTCCCTCTAAATTTTGCAGGCAAAAAGAACTGGCACCCAGTTTCTCAGCAATTAAAAATGGTCCCAACCACAAGTTATGAAACTTAGTATGCTCTCCTTTTCCCTCATGAGGTTTGTCCCACTTAAGGATAAGGTCGCCTACCTCAAAATTTCTGTCAGAGGCAGAATTGGAATCAAACCAGTTTTTAACAATGAGTTGTTGTTGATCCAATTTTCATTTTACTTGAGCCCTTACTTCCTCTAACTTTAACAAAGCGTTAATTTGACTCTCCAAGGGGGGACAGTCTTCTTCATGTACCTTCTGCGATAACTGCAGAGATGGAAGAAGGACATGCGGTGGAAGAATTGCTTCCCTGCTATAAACGAGAAAGAAAGGTGAATTACCCATAGCAGTTTTAGGAGTTACTTTGTCATCCCAGATTGCGTTCAACAGTGTGTTATGCCAATTTTTATGGTTTTCAGAGACCATTCTCTTGATAATTTTGATCTGGTTTTTATTAGTTGATTTTGCTAAACCATTGCCTTGGGGGTAATAGCTGGTAGAGTACTTTAATTTTATTCCTTTTTCCAAATCAAAATCACTCATTTCAAGAGATGAAAAATAGGAAGCATTGTCAAATACCAGGCATTTAGGGATACCAAAACGAGTGATAATATTTGAATTCAGGAAGGATATTACCTGGCTGGTATTTACAGCTTTTAATGGGGCAGCCTCAGACCACCTGGTGAAATAATCCGTGGTTGTTATAATGTATTTATGCTGCTGCGAGGATGCCAGATTGATTGGTCCTATAATATCCAGGCCCCACTGCTGAAAAGGGGAGTCTACCGAAACTGGTTGCAGTGGGAATGCTAGTTTCTGTATTCATCCAGATGCCTTTTGACAAATCACACACTTGCGACATAAGGCATGAGCGTCTTTGAAAAGGGTAGGCTAGTAATAACCTGCTCTTAATATTTTGTGGGTGGTGGTGTCCCCACTAAAATTCCCACCAGCTTCCCCTGCATGTAACTCCAATAAGACTTTTTCTACTTCATCTTTTTCAAGACAACGCATAAGTATTCCATCGAAATTTTGGCGAAACAAAATACCATTAATCAGCTGAAAAGAAGCAGATTTTAATCTTAGTTCTCTCCTTTTTTGGGGGTAAAGGTGACAGGGAGTTGATCCATGTATAAGACAAAATTTAATGTCATCGTACCAGGGACTAGTAAGGTTTTGTGCACAACAGATTTGATTTTGATGGTGCTGAAATGGATTTAACATATCAGTTTCATTTTGTTGTTCTATAGCTGAATCGACAACCAAATTGCATAAATCTTGGCCTCTAACAATTTGTGTTGGGGTGATTTCTATGTCATATTCTTGTAAGGATGTGACCCAGTTTACCCTTTTTCGCCTAGTTCTTTCTGTACTAACAAATTTCTAACAACCGGGTAAGGGACAATGATTTTCGTCCTAGATTTCAACATATAAGATCAAAAGTGTTTTACTACATTAAAAACAACATAAGCTTGCTGATCAACTGCTAGGTAATTAAGTTCTGCTCCCTTGAAGGTTGAGCTCATAAAGGAAATTGGGACTTCGTTGTTTTCAACGTTCTTTTGAGTTAGGACAACAACATAAGATCGGTCAGAGGCAAACGTGTAGAGGGTGAAGTCTTCCGAAAATTCAGGGCTCATTAGAGAAGGAGCATCTATTATGGCCTTTTTTATTGAATCAAAAGCCTGACTTTCTAAAGGTCCCCAATGGTACTGTACATCCTTTTTTATTAAGTTTTGTAATGGTCTCACCTTTTCTGAAAAGCTAGGGACGAATATCCTAACAAACTTTATCTGTTCTAAGAAAGATTGCATGGAATTTTTTGATGAGGGAGGGGGAAGTTTCAAAATGACTTGGATCCTTTCAGGGTCGATAATCATCCCTTCATTTGATACAATGAATCAGAGGATCTTACCTTGTTCTACTGCGAAGACAGATTTTTTAGGATTTAAAGAAATTTCATACTTACGACATTGCTATAGAACAGATCTTAAATGAGCTAGATGATCTTCTTTATTTTTTGAGAAGAAAGTGATGTCATCTAGGTAAAATACTACAGAATGATTGATTAAGCCGTGAAAAGCGATATCCATCACTCTCTGAAAAGTGGCACCGACGTTTGTGAGCCCAAAGGGCATCTTTCTATAAGCGTAGGTGCCCCATGGGGTACGGAAATTAGTTTTGAGCTGGTCTGGGGGAGACATAAGGACTTGGTTATACCCTGAAAAACCATCCAACAAGGATAATATTTTAGAGCCAGATACTTGTTGAAGGATCTGCTCCATGGGAGGGACAGGGTAGTTGTCTTTATCAGATGCTCGGTTAAGATTTCAGAAATCGACACATAGTCGGATCTCACCACTCTTCTTTCTCACAGGGACAAGATTAGAGACCCACTCTGTGTGCCTTACTAGGAATATTATTTTAGCATTCAGGAGTTTGTTTAATTCCTTTTTGACTATTGGTTTGAGTTTTGGGTGCATCTTTCTTAATTTTTTTTGAAAAGGTTGGGTCTGGGGTTTCATGGGAATAATGTGTTGTATGATGTTAGGATCAAAGTTTTTTAGGTCATCGTATGTCCAGGCAAAGACATATTTGAATTCCTTAAACAACTTGATAAATGCTACCTTTTCTTGCTTAGAACAACCCAACCCCAAATTGATGCACTGTGGGTTGTCTTTAGTTCCCAAATTTACTTTTTCATGTGTCAAGGAAGAACTATTCATTTTACAATTCACTGATTTTTTGAACTTATCGTGAAGATCATAAAAATTTTCTAATCTAACCATAGATTTCGGGATAGAGTTTAACATGTCCGATGCAGATTCCGGGGATCTCAAATCTGGTATTACTGTAAAGTTGCGAAGATTTTCATCATGGGTACCTTCGTCGATCACTGCGCCATGGAAAGTTTCTTCCATATGCAGAAAACTGATGATCTATTGATCATCATCGAAGACTCTCCAATTTGTGATGTTATCCGGGATGGACGGTCTGAACAACAATTTGACGGAAAATGCATTCGGAGATAGGCCTTCTGTAGGAAAATTTTTTGAGGCGACGCTAGCTAACAAATCAGCCTCAGAATTATTTAATCTAGGAATATAATTTATGTTAAACGTAGAAAACTTGTTCATCAAATTCCATACCCCAGTCTGATAGCTTTTGAGGTGCGGAGATAAACAGTGGATAGAATTTTTTACCTGTCTAACCACAATTTCTGAATCACCAAAGACAGTCAAATTTTGAATGTTCAAATCTAGTTCTTTCCTGATGCCTTGCAGGAGTGCCTCGTATTCGGTCGTATTGTTTATGCATTCGAATTCTAAATGGCAAGCAATCAAAGTCTTGTTATCTTCTAGATCAATGAGCACGCACCCTGCACCAGCTCCTTCCTTAGATTTTGACCCATCGAAGTAAAGAGACCATATTTGATTTTCGTCAGGTGCATGTGACCACTGAGAGAAGGTTGTTGACTATGTGCATGTCATAATTTCTTATTGTTGTTCCAGTTCAGTGATGGTAGAAGTTTCGGCCATGAAATTGCCGAAAAAAGTGTCCATTCCCTATATTTCAGGCGAATTGGCAAAAGCAATGAATGGTTCATTGGGATCATTTAAATTAGTTACCGTGAACTTAAGATAACGTTCATGATTTACCTTGATTCTGTTAGGCTTTCCATTCTCGGGCAGCCACAAATGAGACCAATCCGTTGCAAAATAGCCATGTAATTGTTCTGACCAATCTCTACTTAAAAACAAACCATATACTTCTGGGATATCTACAAAAATGATATCAATAACTTGATGGACTTTAGGATTAGATGATAATCTGATAAGAACATTTTTTAATTCGCCTATCACTTTAACACTAGTTTGATCAAGCTGGATAATTTTCAAGCTGGACGGTTGAACTTTGGCATTAATTTTTTGACAAACAAACCAAGGCATTACATTAGATGATGCACCTGAATCTACCATACAGTTATGTACATTCCTATTGAAAATTTCAAAAGTCAACAAAAAGGGAGGGACATTTCTGCGAGTATTAACAGTAGAAGTTTGTTGTTTTTTAATTGCAGCCCCTGAAACTAGTTTATCTACATTTGTTACACTTTTTACAGGAAGGTCACTTTTATCATGAGGTTCGGATGTCGTTTTGGCAGAGGCCTTTTGAGGAGTTTTGGGGCTATTTTCAGCAACTTTGCTGCTGTTTGGATTTCCGTTTTTCCTATTTTATGCAATATTCTGCAGCATCTTTTGCAGAAGAAAAGGGAATTTTAATAATTTGTAAACAGAAATGTTAGCCCTAAGTTTTTTTAAATCCTCAATCAAATCATAATCTAAACTTGGGCTTGCTGAATTCTGTTTAGTCTCAATTGATTTAGACTGTTTCAGAGGTATATTAGTTACAATTTCAGAAGAAGACTTATTTGCTGTCTTGCTCCTGGTATTGTAAGGATGCATTGTTTCGAAATTAGCTTGAAAAATGCTATCTGAAAAATGTCTGAAAATGTTTGGAGAGGATTCATCTTTTTCTACTATCACTTGTTCAGCTGCTTCTTCAGGAATCTTAGGAGGAATCAAGTTGTCATGTGCTTCTAGAATCATTTGAATAGCAAATTGTAAGCTTTCTAGATTTAGGCCTTTAGAGTTTGTGTTGGGCCGGTTTGTGGGAAAAGGATTTCTAAAAGGAAGTTTGTAGGGCCCTTTGCTTGAAGAAGCTTCTTTAGATGACCTTTTTAAATCTATAACTTGATTAGACAACTTCTGAATGACCTTCTATAAGTTTTCTAGATCCGAACTATCTGGTTGAGTTTTGTTTTGGGGAGGTCTAGGAAGGATTTCGATTTTCTTCTTGGAGGATGAACTAGTCTCTATCTCGTTATAGGTAATGTCTTTTAAGCTGAGAATATATTTCTCGATTTGACTTGCCTCTTTGAAGGCTTCTAACAATGTGGCTTTCTTGGACCTCTTTACCCAAATGGCTATGTTTTGGTGTAAGACTTTCATGTAGTATGCGACGATAAGATTTTCCATAGGCATCGAGTCCGTGGGGATTCTTTTATTTAGTTTCAGGAACCTTTGATTAAAGTCTTTTATCTTTTCTTTGGGGTTCATCTTTAAACTAGAAAGCTCCATGACTAGAAATTCAGGAGACTTGTCGTCTCCGAACTTCTCAAGGAAACAAGACTCGAATTTATCCCATGACATGATGGTGTGGGGCTGTTGGGAAAAGTACCAGGTAGAGGCATTGCCTTCAAAGGTGTAGGGAAACAATATGCACACTACATATTCATGCTCAACACTATGGAGCCTAATGGCTAGCATAAACTTTTTGATGTGATCTTCAGCAATCTGCTTGGATTCTGGGTCAAATTTAGGGAGCCATTTCTCCAGATGTTTAGGCAAAGGATGTTGGGGCCCAGGTATGGCCACTGCATCTTGGCTGAGCTAGGGTCTGGTGGGATTGATCGGATTGGCCATAGGTGTGGGTGGTGTTTAAGGCTGATATGAGGAACTGCCTTCGTCTAAGGATTCTTCTCCAGAAGAAGAAGGAGATGAAATGGGTGGTGATGGTGGAATACCAGATCCTCTTGTTGTAGGAGTGAGGGTATGATCTAGATCCCTAGGATTTAAGGTAAGTTCAGTGCCTCCAGGTTGTTCCCTGATTTCAGAGAAGTCTAATGGTTGGTTCAAAGGCCGACCTGGTTGTCTGATACGGGCTAAGGCACTGTGCGTTCTTATGAGGGATTGATGAACAATTTATTGTATGTCGCCACCTGGGGGATTTGGAGTTACTGGTTCAACGGTGATCCGTGGATTGTCATTTGATGTGGTTGTTGTTTGAGGGACAATGTTGTTGTCTGAATGACTTCTAGTTACTATAGGTGAGAGGGTAGGTGGGGGATGAGTCTTGTGACCTCCTTGTGCCATTAATAGTTTTCAGGCCCTCCTTCTAGCGCCATTTGTTAACGGGCGAAATTGACCGCTCGTCAACTGGAAGAGTGAATCCAGTCCGGGGTTGTCTAATTAACCCAAGCCGTTTGGATTAATTCACTCCGACGGGTTTATCAGCTTCGTTGGCTGATCTAAGTCCTAAAGAAAGCAAAAAAATAACTAAAGGAAAAACAATAACCTAATAAATAACAATCACTAAAATCTATATGTACATTTAGATATATATATGTACAATTTATTTAAATAATATATGTTTAATAATTCTATATACAATCCATACAAAACATGATTTTTAATCTAAACTCGTAAAAATCAAATGTAAATCAGCTCCTTGAATAACAATAATAAAGAAAGTGAAAACACTATTTAATTTTTTGGTTTGGAAATACTAGGTAATGGAAATCATATTATATATATAAAAAAATTCTAAAATAAACTAGCAAACGAAATAAAATGACAAACTAACCTATTAACGCATCTAATGTCTGTTCGATAGAGAATATCCAGCCACTTTATCTACGAAGTAAACCTGCAACGGATCTTAAGGTTGTTCTGAACAAAAGCAAAACAATGCGTTGGAGATTGAGTTTTGGTAACATAATATAAAATAGACACAGTTACAGTGATCTTATGATTTGCAAGTAACTACGACAAAATAAATCTTCCTGTAAGAACTTGCATGTAACATTCAACAAAAATTAGAGATAAATCTCCTAATTTAAATTGGATAGATGATCACTGTGTATATATTGTAGCTGAAACATAAAATATGGACAACATATAAAATGAATCATATCAATTTTCAATAAATCCTGACGACAAAAGAAAATCACCATCTATTATCAAATCGACATAAACATAACTTGAACAAAACATCATACAGAAAGGCTAAAGTTGTAACGTGCATTCTGTTCCATTCAAGTCTGTGATAAAACGCCCATACTCTTGCCCCAGGCCGAGATGATCAATGTTTACAAAATGATATGTTTATATAGGTTTCAGGAAACATAATTGTTTCCTGTTCATAAGATCATATTGGTTTCAAAAAATAAAGGGGGCTGCAACCACCCTGATTTCACTAGATATAAAAAAACTACCAACAGTCTAATTCTATTTATTCAAAATACATAATAGATATGGCTGAGAGATCTCAAAAGTGCCTCATATCATCTTTGAAATCATGGACTCCTTAATTATCCTGAAAATAAAAATAAAAATAGGAATATCTCATATATGTTTTCTATCATCAAATTAAACAATTCGAATTTTCTTAACTGGCTACAGAATCTTGCGATTCTATAGCTAGTTATAATAGAAAATGCAATCTCATTTTATTGAATAAATAAAACATGCTAACCTTAATAATAAAAATGGTTTATTAAATCAAACCAAATATCCTAACTTAAGAGAGACAATAATCATGCTAACAAAATCATACCTCTAATCATAAAACCAAATCGTATCAAGAAACTTTGGAGTTAACGATAGCTGTAGTTGCCTCTACATTTTTGAAAATCACATGACCTGTGGTTTTCAAATGCTTCTCCTTCCCTTGGATGATGGATTCAAGCCTGTTGTTTTCGTTTGTTAACATATCAACCTGGTCTCTTAAAAATTTGACCCGTGACTATAGAAATGGGACATCGGTATAGTATCTGTCGATCCACGATAGGCATACATCACATTGTGACTATGAGGCATTTACATTAGAACGAATAGGATTATGGATCGGAGAACCGTCCATATGGATAGTAGCTTTATTGCATAGCTAGATACCAGGGAACTCTGGGTTATCTTTCAAACAAGGAGGAAAATTATCGACATAGTTATAGGGTCGGTCAGGGTATAACCCGAATGACGCAGGGTCTTCTTCAGAAAGGAATTTGTTAATTTCTGAGTCTGAGATTTCACTCACTTCAATCATGTTGATCGGGTCTGCATGGGGGTTTTTTTTATTTCTAAGACTTCGAGAAATTAACCGACCAACTCTTTTGTTTTTGAAATTGACATCAACACTACCTTTTAACTTCTTTCCTGTAGGTTTCTTCACAGTTTTAATACAATCCTTTGGATGTGTAACCGGTTGACTGTCTTGTTGAATGACCTTAGGGTAGCTCAAGGGTTCATTGTTAGGGGAAAAATCACAAGCCTGGAGAGGTGGAAGAGAGGTCGTCGGGTTCACAAGGGTTTCCTCAACGACTGGCTTATCTACTTCTCCCAACTTAGGGTTACCAAAACCATTTCGCGTAATGAACAAATCCCAATAGTCATTTTGTGACTCTAACTGATGCATGAGGATGATTTTAATCAGGCCATGATGAAAAATACTTGAATCTGACCTCTGTTTCCTAAATCTTTTCCCCATTTTATACAGACTTCTGAGAAGGTAATAAGGCATATTCAATGGAAAACCAATAAAACTCATAAGCATGCATAAATGATATAGGAAAACAAGTTCGAATCATCCCTCACATGTGATGAATTTACTCACTACATCAAGTAAATCATGCCAACTAGTTTTGAAGAACGAAATTGGCATACCTCTATCACAACTGGTTATTTTTCGTGAGGTAAACAGTAAAGTCCAAGGGACTTCCTCCACTTTCGCGTTTCTGAACCATTTCTGACCAACCACTGGCAATCCCGTGGCTTGAATTAGGAACTCTTCAGTTACTTCCAATTGCACATCACCGATTTTTTCCCTACAACCATCAAAGGTTAAGGAAAACTCTTGGGTGACCTAAAGATTAAAACCCTGAAACGTTTTGATGAAAATATGCCAACCATTCCTTTCCAAATCTTCCCTAGCATTATCATATGAGAGCAGGGTTTGGATGCCGTTCGGTTTGACCCTTATCACCGGAGCCATACTGAACGGATGGGTAATTAACGCACAACACATAGGTAGGGTTTGCAAAAATGAAACAGAGCCATAGCCCAGAGATTTAACAATACATGCTGTAATGATTCAAACGATGAGTAGGGTGTTTAATCAAAATGCGTGTGAAGAGTTTTGTGAAACCTGAGACCATGCTAAGGAGTAGTGACAATCCTATACATCGCATGCCACCTTGGTATTGAGTACAGGCTAGGACCAAAGTACTCAGAAAGTATAAATGCGCGCATCATATTTTGATTACAAAGTTGGGCAAATGAATAATCAAAAGTTTTGTGAAAGAAATGTGATCAAAGAGCAAACCAAAACCAATACAAACAATATCAAATGGTGGGGTCTTTCGTTTGTTAAGACTATCAATCTCTTGGACATGCTTATGAGTTGACAGGGTGAAAAACATAACCGGGTGATACCTTCCTGGCAAAGAATCGAACTTCATATTAAATAGACCATTTGCCTTCAATGAAAATTTAAAACAAAATGGTAACGATAGTTGCAAGTTTTCATGCTTACAGTCATGAAAAATAAGCATGAATAGATGATAGGTAAAATGCGACGCTTTACAACTGTCATTTAGGGAAACGCTCATGAACAGTAATAAAATTTCATAGACCCTGTGTAGGCAACTTATAAAAATAATAATTATATAATCGTTGCCAGCAATGATGACATGCTGAGAGAAGCAGTTATCTATGTCACACGTACGAGTTCAGGTTAGAATAATCTAAAAAAAATTCAAATAAAAAACAACCGAAAATTTGTTTGAACATCTCAAATAATCATAACGTATTCCGGTTTTAGACAACTTTTATTTTTAAAGAAATGAAAACTGGTGACAATATTGGCAAAAGAGAGCCACGATGTTAAGTTAAAATCTTCAATACTATTGATAGGGACACTGCTGCTAGAAGGTGTCCATAGCCTCGACAGGGATGTCAGTTAACCCACTCTGATATCTGTATCCTGTCAAGAAATTTCAGATCAGAACGAAGGACTTTTAAGGCCAAAACAGAATCCATATCTGAGAATTTTCTTTTACCTGACATTGCTTCGCTGCCAGCGGGCCTGTTCAGTACCTCGACGAAGTTATCTTGGCATCATACATGCATTTACCCACTGCCAGCAGACCTGTTCAGTGTCCCAGCGGGTTTACAAGCACTTCCCACAACTCTCTGAAAGTTTATATTATAGTTTTTAAAGATATTCAATATAGTAGGGTGACGCTGAAAATTCCAATTTTTTAAGACATCTTGATATGTCACAGACCTTGAAATTTTTTTGAGTTGTCCTTCATCAAGATCTAGAAATAGTTTATTAATAAAACCAACTTTCAAGAATAGGGAGACATCGTTGAGTTGTTCTCTTAAAGAACAGGGACAACGTAAAAATGATTTTTATAGATGGTCGTGAATACTTTCAATTACAGATTGAAACCAAGAAAACACTTTTCAAAAAAAAAGTCATCTTTAACAAGGCTACAATTTCAGAGAAATACAACAATTGATGTTTTGACAACTTTCAACAGTCATTTTTGAGGGGAAGTTTTTTTGTTTTCTTTGTTTGAGCTAGCCCGTGGTGCAGGCATGCGTGTTTCAAAAGAAAGACTGATAAGCAAAAATGAGAAGGGGGGCAAAAGAAAGTAACAAAAAGAGGCCAAAAAGTCTATAAATAGAAGTTGACAGCTCATTATCACCATTGCTGACTTGGAAATTGACTTTGGAGCCAAAAAACCCCCTTTGTCAAAAGTGGTGATTCTGGGAGTTACAATGGATGAAACGAACTTCTGTCTAGACCAAGTAAGTACAAACTCTCTTAACTTGCAATTTAAGTCTTTCTTTTTGCTTTAGGTTTCATTTTTTTGGGGGGCATCGACCTTCAAAAGGTCAGCCCTAGGTTCATGCGGGCTGTCTCAAGACAGGCTGCATGTACATTTGGGCAGAGTAAACCTTGCACGCGTGTACACATGACTATCAGTATTACAACCCACGTGGACTCCCCTTTTTGAATGAAAAATCTTAAAAAACAAGGGTTAACCCTTATGAACCTTGGTTTTTTGCAGGATGTATGTCCACTAGAGAGAAAGAGAGCATGAAGAGGTTAGTGAGTTGGTCGGGGAAGACCCCAATGTTGTGGCTGCCTTGATGCAATGTGGGTTACTCAAGTTATTCTTATGTCCTTTTATGCAGGCACAACCTAGGCTACTGAATGCCTTGGTTGACTACTGGCATCTAGATGCAGAGGCATTCATGTTAGAGGGGCAGTCACTGGTGCCCACGACCAAGGAAATTTATTTTTTGACTGGCCTCTCCCAGAGAGGGGAACCAATTAACTTCTGGACTTTTCCTTCAGGGCTGCATAACATAGCGGAATTGATAGGTCTTTATTGTGTGGCTGACATAGACCACTCGAGCTCCCAGGTGACCATAAGCAAGATTACTAACTTATCACTACAAGCAATAGTGTTTCTTATTGGGTGAATCACTGGTTTTGCAGATTTGCCTCAGGCATCCTAGGCACAGATGAACTGTGCAGTCCAGTGCTTAAATGCACAATTTTTTTATTGGAGCACCACATTATTAGAGTGTATGAAGAGGCAGTTGACAGATTACCGATTGCAGACACAGAGGAACTTCGGGTTCGGGACCATTCTATGATCGTTCTTCTTTGAGAGAGTTCTGAGCTTTAGTCCTCGAGTAGTGGTACGAGGACATAAGGCCTCTCTTCCTGCTAAGTGTGGATGGGCAGTATTGCTACCACGACAGGGTGGTGGAAGGACTAATGAGTCCTTCGATGATGATTTCTTTGCATGGCTATCGCGACAGATCCTAGTTATCGAGGATTACCTGTATGCAGGGATTGATTTTTTGAGGGATCCTAAGATACCAGTACCTCCTAATGAGGAGTGAGGAGAGATAGGTAAGTCTCCATCTTTGTAGTTGTTTTTATTTTTTGTGAAGCATATGTAATTTTTATGTCGTTTTTGTTAAATATCATTTTTTTTTTATATACCATAGTATTTGACAGATATGCATTTGTTGTGTGCAGATGTGGGACCAGTGCGACCTGCTGACTATGCGAGGAATAGGCGTTGTCCTCAGCTAGGGGCCACACCTGCCACCGCCTAGGGACCAGCAGTAGCAGGAGGTATTCTAGCCGGGGAGGCTGAGAGGGTGTTGAGATGAGTCGAGCGGAACTTTACTGCGCTCACTTGCACGGTCCCTATGGCAGAGATTGAGGATCTGCCACCATCCATGCAACCTCGTGTGGTGGGGGCACCACGGACATGGGTTTGATTATTTCAGCGTTTAGCCAACACTGTAGATCAGTAAAATAGGGAAAACAGGCCCTGACTTTAGTTATGCTTTTTGCGTGCCAAGAGCATTACTTGTATATATTTTTTGAGGGCATAATCCCCTTGACTTGTTACTGGTCATATTTTTGAGGCACTTGCGTCCATCTGTGTACTCTAGTTACTTATGATATTATATATAGATTTTTATGTTTTTAAGTGGCTTATGGATCATTTTTGCAAAAAATGTATTTACATGTTTATGTGTATGTCTTTTCATATGTCTGCAAGATGACAATCTAAAATTTGATTAGGAAGAGTATTTGTAATTTGATTTGATCTCCTAGGAACATGAAAATATATAATATAATCAAAGTTTCGTTCTAAGAGGCGTACCCTAAGGAATCGTCAGTGTAAATTTGGATCATGAACACAGTAGATTCTATTTAACTGAGACACAACCAACTGAGCATCGAGATATACCCAGAGATGAGAGATACCAAATGACAAGGCGTCACGAAGCAACTCAATAACTGCACTGTACTCAGCGACATTGTTTGTGGTTTCACCTAAGTATGTACCTCCGGAAGATAATAACTGGCCTCGAGGTGTAAAAATTACCCAAGATGCGGAGGCAAGCCTCCGAGTGTGCTGACTAGCACTGTATACGTACCCAATGAACATCTCGGATTCACTTGACATCTTCCACAGTGACGAAAGATAACATCAACGACACGTCCATAATATTAAAAGAAACTAGAAAGTAATAGTACAAAGACTATACATATGTTACAAAAAGTCACCCATGGTGACCTGCCTATGAGTAATACTTCTTGAGGTAGAGCCCATTTCTAGGCTCCGCCAAAGAATTCCCTTCAAAGTCAACTAGATGATAAGTGCCCTTTTTTAAAACCTCTTTTATGATGAAAGGTACAAACCACATGGGTTTGAATTTTCTTTCCCCTAGGGGTCCTTATCTTGGTCATAGACCAGGACAAGGTCACCTTCAGAGAAAATATGAGGATGAACGGACCTATCATACTGACACTTGACCTTATGTTTGTGAGCCTCATTGGCCAGGGCCGCATCATGATGCTGCTTAAGGTATAGTAACCGTTATTCAAGTGGAGAAGTGTCTGGAAATAATTGTACTGCCAACTTTAAGGACAAGATATGACATTTGATAGGAAAGACTGCTTCCAACGCATATACGAGTTGAAAAGGTGAGAAACCACTTGCAATCTTAACAGACGTTCGGTAGGTCCATAATGCCAATTATAACATGAAATGCCAATTTGACTTGGCTGAGTTGATTGTTCACTATAGGATGGTCTTAAGAGATTTGTTTACAACTTCCACCTGACCATTTACTTAGGGGTAGTAGGGTGATGAATGTTCTTTTTGTAACCCAAGTTTTGATGTTAACTCGGTCATCATCTGGTTCTGAAAGTGACTGCCATGGTCAGTGACAATCTCCCTCAGGACGCCGAACCTTGCTATAATCTGATTGAATAAAAAGAGAGTTGCAGTCTCTCCATCATCTTTAAATGTTGGCATAGCTTCAACCCACTTTGTGAAGTAGTCTATAGTTACGATGATATAGCGGTGCCCCCTTACTAAAGGACGGTTACATGTAGTGTAATCAATCCCCCACTTGGTGAAAGGACCAACTGTAATGAGAGGAAACATGGGAGCAGGATGTGCCCTCATATTCTGAGAGAAGATTTGGCACGGGTGGCACTTCTTGACCGATTCAATACAATATTTGATAAGTGTCGGCCAGAAGTAACCTTCTCGTAGAATCTTTTGGGCTGTTGCCAACCCAGACAAATGATCGCCACAGGATTTGATATAGCAATCATTAAGCACAATAACGACTTCTTCGTGAGTGAGACATTGGCATAGGATGTAGTCTACACCTCTCCGATACAATACATCATCAAGTATGAGATAATTCTTAGCCTGATGGCGTATGCGTTGACGCTCATCATGAGAAGCAGAGGTGGGGCACTTCAAATTCTAGAGATAGATAAGTATATCTCTGTACCAGGGATCTGAAGAGGTGATGAAAAACACATCTCCTCTGATAGGCGACTCTTCGGGCACAAGATCACCTGACTCAACCAGAAGTTCCGAAATAAGTTTTGTGAAGACCAATGACTTTTTGGATTTCACTAAAACGAAATCCAAGTCAAACTCGTGAAGAATGACTATCCATTTACTGATCTTGCCACCTATTACCCGTCGTGTCAACATGTACTGAAATGGATTCACGACAACAATGACGGTGGTCTTACCAAACATAACATAATGACGGAACAATTGAACAGCATGGAATGCTGCCAACACAAGTTTTTTGATATGAGAATAATTGAGTTCCAGTCCTATGAGGCCTCGACTCAGATAATAGATGACATATTCTGAGAACAAGTCATCTTTCTGAACTAAGACCATGCTAATGGTTGACTCTACTGTAGCCAGATATAATAAGAAATCCTTGTTATATTTAGGTGGCTGGAGCAAAGGGGTAGTTGTGAGGGCATGTTTCAACGCCGCGAAAGAGTGTTGAGCGGCGTCGTCCCAATAAAAAGGAACGCCTTTATTAAGTAAGCGCATAAAGCCCTTGGTGATCTCGGCATAGTTAGTGATGAAGCGTCTTAAAATATTCACCTTGCCCTATAGACTTTGAAGTTGAAGAATTGTGTGTGGGGGGGGAAACTGAATTATTGCCTCAACCTTGAGAGGATCGACCATGATCCCTATTATTGACACTATGAAACCTAACAAATGTCCTGATGTTATGCAAAAGATGCACTTGTTTGGATTCAAGTGAATCCAGAAGTAGCGACAACGCTCAAAGATAAGTTGGAGGTGTGTGGGATGATCCGTTCTCTTGCGAGATCGAGATGCTAAATCATCTAAATAGGCCTCGACTATATGCTTGAGGTCATGGAAAGAAAAAGACATGGCCCGTTGAAAGGTGGCTCCAACATTTTTGAGACCAAAAGGCATCTTACGATACGTGAATGTACCCCATGGACAGATGAATGTTGTTTTGTGCTAGTCTTCAAGTTTGATTTGTATTTGGTTATATCCCGAAAAAACGTCCATGAAAGAGAAGGCCTCGCAACCCACACATTCATCAATTATTTGGTCGATGAATGGTGTGGGAAAATTATCTTTGGGACATGCCTTGTTCAAATCACAGAAGTCTGTACATACCCAAATTGTGCCTTGTTTTTTATTGACCGGCACGGGGTTTGACACCCATTGGGCCAAATGGATAGGATAGATAAAATCGGATTTTAGCAGTTTCTCAACCTCAACCTTAATGGTTGCTTCTTTCTTGGGGTTAACTGGACGAAGCTTCTACCGGATAGGCTTGGCATATGGATAAGTTGTGATTTCATATTCAACTATTTTTGGATCGATGCCTGACATTTCCTAATAAGACCAAGAAAAAACGTCGTGGAATTCTTTAAAAAGATCTGTGTAGATTTGAATCTCTCCGGGAGAGTAGTCAACTTTGATGAAAACATTCTCCATGATGCTAGGGTTTCGAGAGATATTGATTGGTAAGGTTTCAGCGATAGTTTCCATATTACCCTTAGCATAAACCTCATGTGTAGCTAAGGGATTAATAGGACAAGACCTATCTCCCGTCATATTCAAGGTGAGTTCTCCAACTTCGATTCTGCTTAACTATGGGAGGAAGTATGATCTGTGATGAAGATCTTCCCAGGGTTTGTCCAGACTAGTCATTTCTTCAATTACAGCTTCATCAGAGGGCAATACTAATTCTAATGAATCGATGTCAGTGAGAGAACCCTGAGCCCAAATAGGCTCTAGAAGTGGATCAAACTCTTGTGCAAGAGCTGGATTAGTGTTGGCTGAAGCTTGCTACACTAAAGAGTATGCTACTTCAGCTGAGGAAAAGGGCATGAACATGCTTAGGTGCCCTGTCCTATCCATCGTGGCCGATGGGGAAGGAAGTATCCACAGATCGTTGAAGTAAGTCATGCGGAACGACGAAACTTGAAAAATCTCAAACTTATGGTGATTGGATATAAACTTGATATCTCCTTGAGGAGGTGGGTAATCGAATGTACCCATCAAAGATGGGCACAAACCAACCCCTACGTTGACCATGCCTGGTTGAGGATTATCAATCATCGAGACCGTGGATGCCCCCAATGAAGGGTCAGGTCTGGAGAAATACAATTGATCGATGGTCACAATCCAGCCCTCATGTGGAAACAACAAGACTCGAAAAACTGTAGCAACCACATCTTGCATGGAATAATTCCAACTCCTCCCTAACAAGAGGTTATAGTCGAGGGGCGCTTCGACTACTTCTACCTCGACACACACGGTCTTCCCTCCTAATAGCATGGGGAAAGAGGGAATGATACCATGTGGTCAGAAGGAATGATCGTCAAAAGTAGTGAGGAGAGTAGGTGATAGAGACAAAATGGGCTGGCTAATGGCCTTCCAACATGCCAACGACATAATGCATGTTGATATGCCCTCATCAACCACCATGCGAAAGATATTCCAAGTAAAAGTTTTCATGGGATAAGCCACTACTATCTGAAACGCTATGTGGTAAGGCATATGAGGTCTTAAGTTGGTTGTATCCAACATGATTGTACCTGGATTACAAGTCTCAGTAGATTCTAAAGCGGTTAACAAGGCTTTCCTTTGGGAAGGGTAGCTTTGGAGGACCTCCAAGGCTGACATCACACAAGGGGTTTGTGATAAATCTTCCACCACAGAATAGTTCTGGGTGGCCCTTGCGTTTGGATTCTGAGAAGATTTTTTGAACTTGCCTTTGGGGATGTGTGTCATTGTTTCGCCCAACGTCTTCTCAATATGTAGAGGAAGAGATGGGAGTTTGACTTCTTTGCCCTTCTTAGAAGTGCTTGTTTTATTATAGTCATGTGTTGTAGTCGATATAAAAGCATCACCCTTCACCATATATACATTCGCGGATGTGGGGTTGTTCAAAGATGGAGAGGGTCCTTGGCAGCCCCTTTCTGTGCTTGTAGAGGCTGGGTTAGATTTTTCCCATGTTGAAATGGATTGGTTAACACAAAAGGCTGTTGCTGCATCACAAACTTTTGGGCTTCTGCAAGCCAAGGACATAGGTTGGTTGAGTGGTCTTCCACGCACAAGTTGCATGGATACCTCGCCTTTCGTTTCTCAGTGTTGTCCTTGCCAACATTATCAATAGGTTTTTTATCCCCCCTTACCCTTCTTTCGTTATTTTTTCTTTCCTTTAGGATATTGGGTGCCCTTTGGATTAGTCAATTGCATTATGTGTACATCCTACATTTTGGTAGGGGGAGCAGCCAAAGTAGTAGTTTGGGTGGCCGCTGTGTGTTGTATAGACAACTTCTTCATCAATTGCTCAACGGGCTTTGTTTGTGCTGAACCAACAATACCATCGGCATGTGGTCCAACTCTCTGTCTAGTTTTATCAAGTATTGAGTGTGGCGCATCTGGAAAGATATCGTATAATAAACCAGACTGAGAATAGATTAGCTCAAGTTCTTGAGCTCTCATGATGGCGTCTTCTTCGGAAAATACTCTTGACATCACGACGTCTTTGGATAACGGTGGGACCAAAGACTTAAGGAACCACTTGAGTAGGAATGCTGGTGGGACTGGTACCTTAATTAAACTCTTTCAACGTCTCCATTCTTGGATGTGATCAGAGAGATGGTTTGCTTTTGTTTGTGAGAAATTGGCCAACAATTCGGTGCCAGCGTCGTATCTCACAGGTAACTGGAAATGGTTTAGGAAAGCCATCGCCATTTCGCCGAAGGAAGAGTATCTTGAGTGATCGAGCTCAATGTACCATTTCGCGGCACTCCCAATGAGAGTACGTTGAAACAATCACAACTGTACGAAGTTGTCTTTCAATGAGTTAAATGAGCACCAAAGATGGAAGGTAGTCACATGATCTCCTAGATCTTCGTTAGGGTTGGCCTCAAACTTTGGAATGTCCGAAGGCAACTTCGTCGGCATAGGAGGCCAACGCGGATCGTGATAGATAGGGTCATTCAACAACATTGTCAAGTCTGGAAAATGCAAGGTTGCCAAGAAGGGTAGTTTGGGTTGTTGGTGATAACCTAGGAAAAAGGGGCCTGGAGTTTGACTGGCACCAGGTTGCTAGGAAAAGTTTCACTGCTAGCCTGGGTTCTGGTAAAAACCATGGCCATGGCGAGCGTATGGATTTTGCGTGTGAGGAAACATCATCGGCTGATTTCCAAAATAGGACATAGATGGTTGGGCATGCATTACATTCAAAGGACTTTGGGGAGGGTTCCCCCATGTCAGTCCCGTGGGGATAGGCATAATGATTTGTCCAGGGTTCCATTGATTGTGAAAAGAATTACCCCAGATCAACATTCCTGATGAGGGAACAGATCCCTGCCAAGAATTCCAAGGCCTTGATGTGGAAGAAGTTCTTGGGTGTGCCCCTTGTGCATAAATAATACCCTACATAGGAATAGGTTTTCTAAAACCAGGATTGCCCCCAGTTGGGAAAGCAGTGGATGAGAAAGCATTGTTACCAAACACACCGAACAAATAAAATGGTGTCAAACCTACTGGCATATTATGCGAAGGTGGTCCTTGACTCCCTACTCCAAATAAACTATGGTATGCAGGTGGCCCGACGGAAGGCTAGTGTGTGCCACCGAGTGAAGGGCACGAAGGAGGGACATGACCTCCTCTGTAAGGGAAAGCGTTAAAGGGATTGGAAGTGCCCCCCATGTGGCCTTGCAGAGGAGCATTAGAGCTCCCTACCCTTAGACCTGAAGTCTGTGAAGTGGAGTAGGAAAGTACAGGACTTGTACCTGAACTAGGCATCCCATATGAGAATGGAGGGCCTATTACACCTGGTTGGAAAAGGGTTGTTTTCGCTACTAGAGATGGGATCGGACCACTGTGCGATGTAGAGGCAGTCGAGACCATGGTGGCTCGAACCAGTGACAGTGGTTTAGGAGATTGAAACTCCCCTGTGGTGACAACCGTAGTGGGAATTGAATAATTCCCAGAAGGAGTAACAACATTTGTTTCCATTGCTGCGTGCGAAACTGTCTGGCACTCGTAAGGATGAACCAGTACGATGGTGGGTGCCAAAATATTAGTGGTGGAGGTTTCAACTAGACCAAAATCTTTCTCTCCAAGGTATAAAATGGTCGATTCCTCTGGGTGTTGGTCGGGCACAATTTCTTGTGACCCAGTCGCTTCAAAAGACCCTTGTTGGTATAGCTTTCGCCTTAGTGATGGTGGGGGTGGCTCCAGTGTAACCGGCGGCAGGCCAAGAAGCCTTTGTGACTAGTGGAGCTCATGATCCTCCACTGTGTGAGAATATCAAAGACACTCTAGGGCCTTCTAGTCATTCAAAAACAACACACACTAAAAAAAGTCCCTATAAGATAAGACAGACAAACACTAAATTAATTGGAGGAACAATTACAACAACCAACACTAGAGCAACTTACCGGTGCAAGTGCAACTCGAACATGAAATCACCCTTCGGTTATACTCTACAAATCATGGCCCGATGTCTTCCCTAGGTACCGCGGTATACCCCCGCATTCACCTGTGTATGTCCCTAAAAAAGATAGGCAACTAGGTTGCCAGTGCACGAACAGTCACTAGGCGGGTATAGTCAAAAGTCAGGTAGACCATAATGAGTAGGGTATCGAGCCAAAAAATTGTTAAGGGTATCGAGAGAAAGTGGTCTGGAAGACAACTGAGGACCTTGAATGGATTTGAGACCCACGAAGCTCCGTGGCAAATGCAATCAACGGAATCCCAAGACAAGCCCTATATGTGTTCTCCACTACGATTGGTCCAGCTTTGGAGGGGTTATCTCCGCTACTTTTCCACACGTGACCTCATGTTTATCCCCTGTGTTAGAGGGGAGTCCTGGATAAATTTCATGATACTGGACTTGGACACTCCCTAACTCAGATTCCAATGTTTGATTTTAATGGCCTTGAAGAGTTTCCTCTCCAACATAATCCAAGGCCCTAATCCTGAACTAGTTGGTTAACCCTACAAACATAAAAGTCTAATGAATTTTAGATTTAGCATTGATTTTATGTCTTGTCTTATGTCAGAGGTTATGAAAGTGAAACTAGTGATGTTTGAAAGATGAAAGTCAAAAGAAAAAAACTAGAAAGATGGAAACAAAAACCTTCACTTAACGCAAATTTTAAACAACTTTTCAAATTTTAAAATCTTTTCTAAGATATTTGAACAACAAACTCAAAGTAGGATTTCACTCGACTATGAGCTACTTACGATCTAAGTAAACTGCCAAGAAATTATGAAAGAAAAGACTTTTCCCTAGTTACTAATGTCAAACAACACTTTTCAATCAATCAAAGAAATAAAATATTTTTTATTTTTATTTTATTTGAATGCTCACAAAGCAAAAAGGAAAAATCCCAACAAGTCAAAAACCTAGAAAAACTGCTGGCCTAAGCGCAGCTTGCAAAGAATCTCTTTAAAAATCACACACCAGTAACTTAAAAATGGACTCTTTCACTTGTCTAAAACCCCTTCAAAAGAAAATTTTCATGAAAACTTCTAAATGAAAAAGAAAGATATGGCTGAGATCAAACCTAAGCTACTGACTACTATGATAGAGATTCAAAAACCTGAGAGGTATAACTCTTATCAAGGGAAAGGATGAATGCCTCACCTTCAACAAAATCTATCCTCTACAAGTACAACACTGATAGTTCCACAGCAAGCGTGTGCACACAAGCTGTGTAGAGTCAGAGGGTGTGTACACGCGTGCTGGCCTTATACAGGTTGCATGTATCTCTGAAACTCTGAGACAAATAAAAGACAACAATCTAAACCAGACAGAGACCATTGATACTGAGAATCGGGATCTCTTGAAGGCTCAGACACTTTCTTTAACAACAAAAAGAAAACAATGCAAGGAAAAATTCGTAGAACAAAACAATCTGAGGTAAAACCTAAGCTATAGACTGCAAACAATAAAGACTAGAAAGAGTTCCAGAAAACCCCTGAGAATGACTAATTTTGACAGGGAACAGGATGTCTACCTCAAAAATTTTCTGGAATCATACATGCTACTATTACTTCTTCAACTAGCATTTACACGCGGGCTGTAAGAATGTAGGGTGCAAGTACACACGTCCAGACCTTATACAGGCCATGTGTACCTCTATGGGTCTTGAAAAAAAAAAATTACAGTCCAGCAAAGAAACAGAGATGACTTGTATGGAAGACCATAATCTCTGTTAGCTCAGACTTTGCAGAAACTTCAAAAATAGGAAAGGAAACCAGTTTTTTTTATTTTAAAATACCCAAAAATATTCCCAGGAACCCTAGAGACTTCCCCAGTATGGTCGCCAATTCTGTTGTGGTGGGAAATCCCCCTACGGACTAGCATTTAGGGTTATATTATGCATGCATATGAGACCGAAAGAATCC
This sequence comes from Picea mariana, assembly GCA_032191745.1. Lineage (NCBI taxonomy): Eukaryota > Viridiplantae > Streptophyta > Pinopsida > Pinales > Pinaceae > Picea > Picea mariana. Next base: position 24,878 of record JASDQU011026774.1, read on the forward strand.
TACTTTCTACCATCATCCCAGACCTAATCCCCATTTCTTTTAAAAAATACATGGTTAGATGAGCATACCTTGTTTTGGGCATTCAATGTCGATCCTTCTCCACGCTTGATCGCTTGTTAGCATCTCTCCTCCCAAGGATGACCTGCATACAAAACAAGCAATAAACTATACATATATTTTACCTACAGATTAATGGGTTAGATATTCAAACATATATTCAATAAACTATGAAGAACTCATATAGTGGGACGGGAAAAGCATTTCTTTATTAATTTTAATGAATCAAATTACAATGTCGAGACCAACCACCTCTCCGCGAACCTGATCCCAGGATCCTCTTCAACTGTCCTCCAACTTATTTTCTCTATATCTCCTCTTGCACGAGGATGGCTAAAGGGTTGGGACAATCGGGTAAGATTCCCTTCTGGTGCAACAAGGGCGGAAGGAATTTTACAGCTAGTGCACAATCATGTGTTTGGACCTATTTCAGTTCCATCATTGGAAAAATATGTGTACTATGTCTCTTTTATAGATGACTTATCAAGGAATACTTGGATATACTTCCCTAGGAAGAAATATGAAGTCTTTGATAGGTTTAAAGAGTTTAAGGCTCTTTCTGAGAATCAAATAGAGAAAATAATTAAGGTGCTGAGGACAAATAATAGTGGAGATTTCTACAGGAATGAATTTGAAGAATTATGTAAGAAGTGTTGTATAGCAAGGCATAATAATAATCCATATACACCTCAACAGAGTGGAGTTGCAAAAAGGATGAACATGAAGTTGATGGAAAAAACAAGGTGCATGCTCAGTGGTGTCGGGTTAGGGCAAGAATTCTTTGTAGAGGTAGTGGGTACTGCATATTACCTAGTCAATCGATCACCCTCATCAACACTAGATGACAAGACTCCACATGAGGTATGGACTGGTAAGAAACCCTCTCTCACAGATCTCAAGGTATTTGGTTGTGAGGGCTATGTTCATGTTCTAAAGGAAAACATGAGTAAGCTAGATAAGAAGGATGGAAAGTGTATTTTTATTGGGTATAAAGATGGTCTCAAAGGTTATAAGGTTTGGAAACGAGAAACTAAGAAGGTTTGTATAGCCGAGATGTAGTATTTCGATAAATGAAGGATGTTGTCAAATAGAAATTCCTACCAAGTAAGGAAGAACCAAAGAAAATAGAGTTTGAACCAAAGGATGATGAATCAGACTCTATAAAAGAAGATGAATCAGAAGAAGAAGATAATCATACTTCAGTATTAAGGAGATCGATGCAGGAAAAAAGGATACCAGAATGGCATACGCCACCTAATTTTCATTCAAAGTTTTCTTTGTCAATTACTAATGATGATCCTAGAACTGTTAGGGAGGCAGTGGATTCAGAGGATGGAAAACTCTGAAAAAAGGCCATGGTATAAGAGATGATGACCTTGGATAAGAATGATGTTTTGGATCTAGTGGAATTGTCGACTAGAAGAAATCCCATTGGAAACAAATGGGTATTTAAAAAGAATTTGAATGTAGAAGGAAAAGTGGAGAAGTACAAATCTCAGTTAGTAGAAAAGGGTTATTCCCAAGTTGAGAGAATTGATTTTGGTGATATTGTTTCTCCTATTTCCAAGTTAAATTATATTATATTTTTGTTATCTATTGCTACTACATTTCATTTTGAAGTAGAACAGATGGATGTGAAGACACCATTCTTACATGGGGATCTGGAAGAAGAAATCTACATGAATAAGCCATAAGGCTTTGTAGTGAAGGGAAAGAAGGAGTTGGTATGCAAGATGTAAAATTCCCTATATGGTTTAAAACAATCACCAAGGATGTAGTATAAAAAATTTGATATTTATATGTTGGGACTTGGCTTCACAAGAAGAAAAGAGGATCATGGTGTGTATTTTAAATTAATTGGTGATCATTTAATTTATTTGGTCTTGTATGTGGAAGACATGTTGTTTATATGAGACAACAAGGAGATTATCCAGGATGTGAAAACTCAGTTGTCCTCTAAATTTGACATGAAGGACCTTGGTGCTGCAAGTTTCATTTTGGTCATGGAAATTAAAAGAGATTAGGAAAACAAGAATTTTTGGTTAAATCAAAGAAAATATGCAGAGACAATAGTGGAGAGGTTTAATATGTAGGAATGTAAATCGGTCAGGGTACCTATTCCTATAGGTGTAAAGTTATATGCGGATCAATGTCCCAAGACACAAGAAGAGGAGGATGAAATGTCTCATGTTCCATATGCGAGTGCATTTGGAAGTTTGATGTATGCAATGGTCTATACTAGACCAGACATTGCACATACAGTGGAATTTTTGAGAAGGTATATGTCAAAACCAGTGAAGGAGCATTGAGAAACAATAAAGAGAGTTTTCATGTATTTGTGTGGAGCTACTAGTTATGGATTGTGCTACCAAGGAAGACCAAGTTTGGATAGAGTGTTGGAAATACATGGATTTGTGGATGTAGACTGGGATGGATATATGGATCGTAGAATATCTACAAGAGGGTACATGTTTAACTTGTTTAGAGGAACAATCAGTTGGATGAGAAAAAGACAGTCTGTAGTGGCACTTTCAACTACATAAATTGAATAAATGGAAGCCACTCATGCTAGAAAGGAAGCAATATGGTTACAAATATCATGTTCAGGTATTGGGTTGGTACAACAAGCTGTAAAGATAGAGTGTGTGATCCAAAATCGAATCCAGGAGCTTGATGGGGCTCAGAAAGGCCTAAAACTCAAAGTCAGAATGGCCTCAAACTAGACGTGTGCATAGACCTCATTGATACAAACCCAACACAACTTGAAGGGGCTCAAATGGACGTTGTATGCTCAAGTTAATGCGATCTGTTCATTTTTCCAAACAGGGAAAAAAATGATGACTGTACAATTCGTACAGTGCCACGTGGCAGCTGATTGTACAAGTCATACGATCGTACAGATGATGTGGTAGGAATAGTCAATGCTAACATGTCAGCTTCTGGAGGTGACACGTGGCAGGGTGACTGGTCATACATACGCTGGGGGACCAATCCAAGTGTGATACGCATCACCACTACAAGGGTGACATGTGGCACACCCATATGGTGACACATGGAACGCTTATACAGAGACACCTGACACACTCGTACGACAACACGTGGTAGACCATGACTGGGAAAGTATGCTGATAGGGTAGGTACAAGTGGCAGACAACTGGATGGTTGGGTGCTTGACACGTGGCATATTAGTGGAGAATAGTGTGGTGCCACTTGGCCCAAACATGGGCTGCCACGTGGCACCCATAGACTGATTGTTTGTATTGGAAAACATTTGTTGGGTTAACTAGATTTGAACCCCAAACCTCCGACCAAGCTAAGGGTTTGGCAGGGCCGGGCTAGCCAGCTCACCTGCATGTGGGTCTTGTTATACAAAGGGCACAAATGATATTTGAATTTGATTATTGTGATAGGTGGGTGGAGTAAGGGGTTGGGGCCTAGCCCCAACCCCCAACATATATATGCGATCAATGCCATAAAACCATCCACGAGACCACAATTGTAAGCGTGTGGATTTATAACCATATGCCCCCAGGGATTTGCTGATTGGGCATGGATACAGTGGAGATAGCCTCGATTTCAGGCCTTATGGTGTGACACTCTAGGTGACTGAAGTTAATATTTGGGGCATGGATATATAGAACATTCCCACCATGTGACTTAGGGATGGTGACCCATAGTCTAGTGCACCATTCGAGACTCGGTTCCATGATAGTTGGACATGTGAACCAAGCTTGTGGGTTAAGGGCCAACGCGCAACCCTTAGGGGTTGTCGCTTGGCCACATTATGCCATATGAACATGTATTAAGAGCACGTGCCTAGGTCTGAGGGGATTATCCCAAATATATAGCAAAAGTGTTTTTTCAAACTTTAGAATAATGATTTTCATTGATTTTGGAGCTGTATTTGGAGATTTTTGGCCAATATTGGGAGATATTGGGCCCTTTTTGAGGCCGTATCTTGGGGGGAAGTTGGGAGATGGTTACCAAATTAAGATCTATATAAAATAGGCCTTCTTGAGGCCATGGGAGGAGATTCAGAGCAGGTTTATGCTGAATATTTTTCAAACCAAAGCCAGTTTTATGCAGGGAAGCTGTTGAGGAGAGCACCTTTGCGGGCCATTTCTGGGAGCTCTAGTCATCCGATTTCAGTGTCGTTTCTTCTGTTGGGTTTTAGATATTTGGTAGAAAAATACCAGATCAGTTTTATAATCTTTTGGCACTAATGTGATGTACTTATTAAACTTTGAATAGAAATAAGAAAGCCTCATGCACTGAGACAAAGGCTCGAAGATGTAGGCGAGATTGCCAAAATCCATTATCACATTGGTGTTATGGTTTGCTACTGTTTTATGATTTATTTAAGATCTACATATGTGTATATGGATGTTGTTCTTCTTCTATAATTCTTCCTCTTTCTTTAAGCTTCCTAATTGGTTACTAAACACAAGCTTAATAACTCAACCATTGTCATTTAAAAGATCTTTTCGGATCAAGTGGTATCAAAGAAGGGATGATTTTAAGGATGGGAATTTATTTTAAAATGTAGAAACCTTGGTGATTATTACTATTCTTTCATGTGCCAACTATAAATGTTTGGCAATATTTTTCTAAAAATTTTCAAATTTCTAAAAAATTTATATAGTTTTTATAAAATTTTGGCGATTTTTAAGGTAAAATAATTTTATCCTATAGAATTTGGACAAATCATTTTTAAAATAGAGAATCTCATTTTTGGAAAAACCATGGAAAATTAGCCCATGAGCGAAATTTAGCCCCTAAAATTATCCATGTATCAGAGCTAGTTGACGTTTGGATTTGAGTTTTGCATGTTAACTAGGGAAAACTACTTCATGGTGAAGGAAAGCTTGTTGAAGAGAATCTATTGATTGGATTGAGAAAGAGAACTTCTCAAAGTGAGAAGATGGCATCAAAAGAGGGACTTTTCAGGATGAGAAAGAGTTTCAAAAAACTTTCTTCGCCATGTCGGACATGATGACGGTTTTGTATGAGGATTACTTGGAATGGAAGAGACCAAATCTGGGTGAATCTTCAAAGGGAAAAAATGAAGAAGGAGGGGATCCTCCTCAAATTCCTCCTTCACCTCCATCTTCACCTCCTCCTTCTCCTTCTTCTTCAAGTTCAAGTTCTAAATCCAATGCAAAGAAGCATGTTCATAAACATAAGAATGAAATGATTTTATTAAAACTTGATGTTAAATTCGAATTACCCATATATGATGGTGAAGTTAATGTAGAGAGACTTGACAATTGGGTCAGACAGATGGAGGTATATTGTAGTGTGCAATAGATCAATGATGAGGCCACACAAATCAAGTTGGCATCATTGAGACTTGCAGGAATAACACTCATATGGTGGCAAAGCAAGTTGCAAAATGGCATACAACAAGTGGGTAATGTATTTCCATCATGGCAAAGTTTTATTTCTACACTTAAAAAGAAATTTTATCCTTTGGGTTATAAAGAGAAAGAGTTAATAGAGTGACAAGCTTTAAAACAGAAAAGGACAAATAGTGAAAGAATACACAAATGGCTTTTGAAAAATGGCATTGATGTTAGATATTTCTTTACATACCCAAGAAAATATTATGAAGTATATAGGAGGTTTACCTGCACATATTTGAAACATTGTATTCATGTTTGGACCAACTAATCTTGATGAGGTTTCTGTTCAAGTGACATACATTGAAGCAGGGAAAACATGTGTTGGTGTATCAGGGGAATCATCTTCAAGGAAAGAGAACAAGAGGAAGTGGCATGGAAAGAAGTCAAATGCAATGAAGAGAAAATAAGAAAAGCCCTCTTGCAAGCATTGCAAGAAAAAGGGGCATGATGAGGACCGTTGTTGGAAATTGCATCCTGAGAAGAGACCAAAGTGGTTCAAGGAAAAGAAAGGGAGGAAACCAGTTGTAGCGACAACATGACCACAAACGTGGGATCATATTTAGGTGATGAATCTAATGTCTCATTGGTTGGTATGACAGGTAAAATTGGTGAAGGATTTGATTCTAGAAGTAACTTCTTTCACATCAGGGTCATCATGAGACACACTAAGGTTGACACATTGATAGATAGTGGATCTCAATCAAACTTAATTTCAAAGGAATTGGTTAAAAAATTGGGATTAAAAACATAGATGCATCATAATCCCTACACACTTAAATGGATAAGAAACAATCATCAAATGCACATAACCAAACAATTCACATTAAAATTTTCTATTTCATCTAAGTTTGTAGACGAGGTAACATGTGATGTGGTGCCACTAAGTGAATGTGGAATGGTCTTAGGTAGTCCATACTTATATGAACATAAAAAAATCTTCTACTGGACAAAGAATCAATATCAGTTAACCAAAGCATGTCAAGATTATGTGGTTCATGCTCATCATGTAAAGACAAATAAAACTCTTCAAACTAGGGAACAATTAAAGAAGTCAGTTCAAGCAAGCAACAGACCTATAATTGTTTCAAATCAAGTAATTGATCTTAAGAAAGAACAAGAGATGATTGTAGAATGGAAAATTAATCACAATTTGCTTCAATTTAAGCTTATGTTGTGCAAGTATTGCAAACATATCAACTCATTTGTAGTCATATTTTTGATACTATCATTTGTAATGTTGTCTACATGGATGATAGTGGTTTCAGTAAGATGTGATAGGGTGCAAATGGATAACAATATGTTGTCAGTTGTCATGATTGTGTTACAGTTGATCTTGATGAGACAGGTGCATAGGACAGAGTTCAAAGAAAGGGAACAAGCCAGGTGACCTATCTTGAGCTTAATGACTGGTTAGTAACCTTTTGGGGACCAAATGATCCAGATGGATATCGGTGGCCACCCACCTTTTCCAACTGGCTCAAAACAGTTTTCTGACATTTTGGCAATTTACTATTTTTAGCAGTTTTTCGGGTCCTGAACTTCTGGAGC